>JAAXNX010002895.1:0-12060 GCA_036491905.1 Folsomia manolachei
GCAAGATTACAACAATAATGGGAATAATTAATCCCGACCGAAATCGTGATCTTGTTCGCTTAGCCTGTTATATCATTATCGCTGAAGAGGACGAAAAATAAGATACAGCTTGATACGTACATTCTTAAGAATTGCACTTCATTCTGTTTTCAATTCCAAGCTCCCAAACTTGCATATTGAACACTATGGTGGAATTATGTGAGCTATTTGCCCGTTGAGATATTGTCATCACGGAATTGCCTGCTTAATTTTGTTCCCTTTTTAAACGATTAGAATTTGAAACGAAAAGTAAACTAGGGCTCATTTCGTCCATCTCATACCGCAGATAAAATTGAGGTTCTTCCATTCACATCTTAACTAGAACTCTATTGATTGATAAAGGTGTGAACTATGGAACGGCATGCATGAGAAATTGAGTGGAAAAGGGTGAGTTTATTATATTATGGAAAACATGCAGAGTAGAGTAGAGCAAGTAAAAGGAACGAACTATTGTTTGGGATCTCGATATGGAAGGTTAATCGATCGCCTATTCGCACTGTTTCCACTTCTTTGCCAAATGCATCTTGGATCCGAATCTTTGGTGGAGGAGCCTCTGGGGCAGAGGTAATGGAAATTGTGTCGGGATCCCGGATTGGCATCATACCGAATGTGATGTTCCTTGAGCTAATGTCGTATGTGCATTTTACTTTATAGATTTTGTCAGCCTTGGTCATCACAACGGAATGGTGTTGAAGAACGACGGTGTTGGTGTAAACTCCACCCTTTAAATTGTAAAATGTTGTGATGAGATACAATTAACTTCAACCATCAAATTGCACCTTAATTAAACCATAACTCACCACAGATTGAGTATTGCAGTCCTGTCCAGAGAGACTAAGATCCAATCTAAAAACATCTGAGTCGATGACATCTACGTTACATGTCTCAGATCTTCCCAAGGCATAAACTCGGCCGTTGAATGGTTTATTTGTCCGGACTTGAACAGCAATTCGGGTATCCTTGCACTGAACTTGGACATCATAACAAGTTCCTGTGTAATCACAGTCGGCATCTTCCTTATCGAAATCTTGCACAGGTTTAAAGGTGCCTGGGTTAGGCTCCATTTCCAGTGGTTGTGGGTCCCCTCCCAATGCTCCAAGTTTGGTAGATTCTTCGCAACTATTCTCTTGATATTGACCAATCGGAGTACCATTATCCAGAAGGGGTCGTTCCGTATTAAGATAAGTGGCCGGACCTAGAAGGTGGATTACGTTTACTGTTTTATATAATGATAACTTAGCGAGTAACAGTAATATGAGGCGCGGTGAGACGCGACAAATTTAACAAAACTTTAGGAAGTATGCAACATTTATTTATGGCTTCATTCATGTATCGCTTATCTATTCCAAGCGAACAGAATTTCCCAAGCCAAGCCACTAGACCCGCATAAAAATGCAGAAGCGTCCTACGAAAATGCATGTTTGGCGTCACTTAGAAGAAATTTTTGAATTAGAGTTGATATCTTTGCAAATTGTAGTTTTCTATTTAAATTATTATCTGCAATTAACTATAAATAAGTCTCCGTATTGCTTATTGATTAGTCAATAATGAGTCATGTCGGATCTACTAATAAAGTCAAGTCCTGTTAATTATTAAATTTGTTACTTCTCGTCTCCCTTCTGCCTCACCATCGGGTAAAGTGTTATGATCCATATGGTACAATTGGCAGTTGTAGCCTCCAGAAGATGAGACGGTAGGTTTAAAAAGGAATGATCGGCAAAGGAACTCATCCTCAATTTCACAAGCTCGTTTACATCCTGCCAGTCCGGATACTTGCATCTCTTTATCCACATAATAATGGAGACCAACATAATGGGACACTCGATCAGTTGGAACTCCTAGTTTGGGCTCGGAGAAAGTCTTTTTGGATTTGCAAGTAGAATTTCCTTGAAGGCAAAGATTTTCAAAATAATCCACCCCAGTGGCGTCGACAAATGCGGATTCTGGTGCTGTTCGGCGATCCTCTTCAGACAAATGACATTGTAGGGTGACATAGTTGTACTCGGCAGAACGGCAGGTGAAACGACGCTGTAAAAGAAGAAAGGTATGGATGAATATTCGTTTCATAAACATTATGTATGAATGGAAAAAATAGAGAAGGTTTTCAATAAAAAAAAAGTAGATCACTCCTTGTTCGGCTACTTTGCAGAATAAAAGATGCAGGAAAATGGTATGCTCGTTCAAAAATATGGGTTGATTTGAGTATGAAAGCAGGAGAATTTCGTAAACTTTGTATCTTTTTCCCTTTGTAACCCTAATGGAATTAGAAGCACGGGTTCGATTAAGCTAAACCATTTATCAATCCTGGTGTCCAATCTTGTCTCGTTGACCATTTGTAATCTGTCAAGTTCTTCATTAAGCAACACTTTCTTTCTATTCCACATTCCGCACTCAACTCTGCACAAATAGAACATAGCTATCAGGCTGGATGTTAGTGATGTGGCTAACCAACCAACAATAGTATTGTGCACCAGTTATAATGATACTAACTAACCAATCTCGTTTTCCAATTACCTGAAAAATACGTATGCCCTTGACCAAAACTGCCAGTAGAGTAAATTGCGTGAGACCTCAATTACCCTTCCCGTATCGATCGGTTGCCAATATCGGTAATATTTCAGACGTGCAATTTCATACATTGTATCCGCAATAATTATTTTGATACAGTTTCATGTGTGAAAGTAAAATAACTGGATTCATTATGTCAGAATTACATATGTGACCTAAGATTGCCGTGACTTTTGTGGTTAAGTTAATATAAATTTTGAATTGAAATCTTGACCAACATCATCCAGACACAGTTCAACCAGGAAATAGAAAGTGGTCAGTTCTGCACCAACAAGTCCTGTTGTTTTTTGTGGTTAAAACTTTGCCCGGTTCTTCCCATTAATTTAAGCTCATATCCTTGTCTATGCTTATTATTCCGCTTTATTTAACATATTAGCACAACCATTTTCTAGCCACTTTTGTAATTTACATTTTACATAAAATCTTGAGACTAATTTTCTCTAATGCAACCAAACCAGGCGGAGAAAAAATTGTCCAAGACAAATTGCTAATTGCCTCCTCCCGCTTGGCTTTTTTAGTATGCAGAAAGGAAGGACGAGCCTACTTCCGGATGATGGTTATGTCATGTTATATATGGTTAATGTAGAGAAAAAATAGTCAGATGCTTATTCATTCAGGACTCAGGTGGCATTTTTGCCATTTCACAGAAAAAAAGATCCATAAAACGACATTGTTTGCGGTTTGGTACATTCAGTTTCCTTGAGACATTTGCATGGAGGGGGTAAAGTAAATGGTAGCTTTTATTAGACCCATTTTTGGTAAGTCACAACTGCCGTTTTTGACTGCACTTGTCGTGGTGACGTCTTAGAGGAATGATAAAAGTTGGCCATTTGAACGATGGAGGTTCATCCCTTAGTCCTTTGACTGTGGTTGTGTAAAATGACTACCTTAAAGTTCTTATTATGACCAAATCGGTCTGTTCTCCCAGCTTTGACAACCCATAGTCATTTATTTCTTTGAAACGATGGGATTGGGATACAGTCTGATTGTAATTCTAAAAACTTGTTACATATTCAGCCAACCAAAATTGTTGGTGGTGAAGGAATAACATAAACAACGGTTTTGTTGGAATCACCCTGGCTCTTTTTGCTCATTAAATTTCAATCACTGTACGACTTTGCATTTGCAAGGCTTTTTCGACTTGGTCAGAAGCATAAGTTGGCAAAGGATAAGTAACAAAAATCGATGGACATCAAACTCTCACACTTGTTCGCCTCATAAATACTTGGTCGAAAGTCAAAGGTTGTTGAGGACGGACAGTCCTCAACTGTTTGTGTTCCCTGGTTGTAGATTTCAAATTATTTGAAAAACAAAAAAAAGAAGATTGGGCGAATTGTGGTGAGAATGATGCTAGATGTCATCTAGTGTAAGGAAATAATTTGTTTGCAATCAATAAGCAGACAATTATAAAGATGATGAAGGGAGTTCATCCAATGAGCTTGTGCATGACATTCCATTGCGAAAAAGTTTGTTAATTTTGAAATACAGAGCACCACAAAACACGACTCACAACTTTACTTTATAACAGACAAACCGGGTGAAAATTTGTGCTCCAGCAATTCCGTTACTTTTTCCCAAAGCGTGGGCAAAAATCGAGATCCCTTCACCATATACAACCATTGTACATCAGCCAATCATCATTACCACAACTCGCTCTACATCTACTATATGCAATCACTCAATTAAACAAGGTTTCCCAATCCTATACGGTTCCATTATATGCGTTAGAGGAATATGGCTAATAATTGCGCATCACAGCTATTTTATTTCCCCTTGTTGCGGGACATGTATACTTAATGATGATCTGCTCCTTTTAGATGAGATGCTAAATAGTACTAGTAATTTGTAACATGCTAAATTTACTCCAAGTTTGAACATTTTCAGTAATGCATGTCTCCTGGGTACTTGTTAGTAGATCTAGATGTTGGTCATGTGTTTATGGCACTCGTATTTTTAAAAGCTTCACGAACTTTATCTTTATGATTTTTAAAACATTCCTGCCAATATGGAAATATGTCATATTGAAATAGAAAAATTCTTGAAAAGTTAAATAAATCGGAAATTACTAACAAAGCAAGCAAGTCAGGCACATTTTTCTACATTTATCACGTGGTGTAAAGTAGATTTTGGCGACTGCCAGGTTTTATTCATTCTACGTAATCATTCGCAGAAAATAGCAAAAGCACGACACAAATTCAAGAATACAGTTAAAAATTCTTGGTTTATTCTGTGCAAGCAATGCCAACTCATTGACACAAAAGTGCCGTTAGCAGTTACATAGCAAGCAAATGTCCGAGCAATGTAGCCCATTCTTCATACTTTTACATAGAAAATGTCTGTTCCATCCACTGCAGACTCAAATGACAGTTAACTAACTGAGTACAATTTTCTCCCCAAAAACATCCAAGATGTTTCACCAGACAAACATTGAGCTGCGAGCGAAAAGCGGTGTGTTGTGCTCATTAGCAGATGCAGAGATATGCCAAGATAATTGTAAATAGTTGCCGGCACTGGTGCTGAATAGGATGTGCATGCGGTTTCCGAATTTTTGAACCATACTAAGTAAAAAAACTGAGTATGCATGTGCATGGCGTCATAATGAAACTTTTTAATGACGACATGCAAGCATAGTAAATAACTGAATCCTCCAACACCACACTGTCCGACCTGATAATTCGTAAATAAACAAGTACCCAGTTGCGTGGCTTAAATATTTAGAAAAAAAAACTAGATTATTCTTGGATACCTTCAAAACAATGGGTTAAAAGATACATGGTAAATATTATACTTTTTCTGAAATCTAACCAGGCAACTTCCTCGAATTGTTAACACATTGCATCTGCAAAGATAAGAAGGCGTTGGATTGGAATTGCAAAGACCTTAAACCCTAACTGTACTTACAAAAGAAGAAGATGGTCATGAGCAGGGCGGGCACTGGTAATTAAACAGCAATTAAAAGATTTTTCCGAAGACTTCGTCCTCTTATCTGATGCGACTTTGGACAAGAGTTGACCATTTTTGTAAAAGTAAGACTACGGATTACCTCAAGCTCAAATGCATAATTTTAAAATTCGCTTTTCATATGAATATGACACTGTATACGTCAGCGAACCTGGGTCGATTAGATGTAACGGCATTATGTAATTTTTTTTACCAATTTCTTGTTGGAAATGCGTGCAAATTTTCAAATGTTTATTTTATATCACATCACGTTGCACGGCAAATGATGCTGCACGGCTAGTCATGCAAATCATTTTATACTTTTCAGGAATACATCATTTTCGCATTACGCACATGTATGATATAAAGCCTTGAGTTTGTCAAAATACTACTCATTTTTCATTCTTTGTAACTTATGTAAAAAATGCGACGAGGTAGGTATATAAAAAAGTTACGCATTCCACGTTATCTTAAAACGCATTTCGTTTTGTTCCGATGAAATTCAGTAATTCACCGGTCTCAATTGTGCTCAAGAAAACAAGCTCATAATGCATGAATGAAATGAATGATTGAGCAAATTGGATGTGATGATGCACATAAATCAAAACTACCTGCCAGTTGATGTCAAACTATGTGAAACTATTCGCTCATAATGTTTTGATTTCTGTACACAAGACAAAGCCAGGGCACACTTCAGTTGAACGAACGGTAAATCTTGGAAAACGGATGAATGCAGGTATATGAAGTAATATGCTTATCGTTGTAATTTGGACTGAAATATTTGACATGAGTGAATGCACGCTGGTGATTAGTGTGATCATCCAAATCCTGAAGTATAACTCAAATTCTATTTCCAATTATGACTCCTGATTCATAGGTACAAAATAAAAGGGCAGTTTAATTCTTAGACTTTATGCAAGTCGAAGAAAGTTGCGAGGAAAGTTTGCAAAAATTTATATTATTAAAAATGACATATCTCCATATCTGTTTTACTTACCTCGTTAAGACAAGCCGCAAGACAGGCTAGAAAACACAAAATGATATTAGAATTGAAATGTTACTCAGTCCAATGATTTGAGTTTCAATGATACGTTCTTTAAATGAAACACCAAATATATCAATTAATTGTAATTAAAATGCTTACCTTCTTTAGTGGAAGTGAAAATGAGTGAATTGTCATAATTTTTGAGCATCTTGTTGGGAACTCTTTCAAACGTCCAAGGGCGAGAGCACACTTTTTCTGTAATAAAAAACAAGACAATGAAATCAATGTGGTTATATAAATCCATCGTGGAGGGAAGTTAGATTTGAGCATTGTGAGCAAGTGGAACAAATGGAACCACGTCAGCTTCATTTTGTAAGTAACCGACTGCATCTGACAACAATGGGTCGAGTTGACAACTTTGTCAGCTCCATAGATTGGACATCCAAAAAGTAGGATGACCTATGTCACACAGGCTATGAGACGTTTCAATTTTCTCCTTTTGTTGTCCACACTCTAAGCTAAGTAATTTCGGACATGTCTGCTCCTTTAAATGTGGGTGATGCGGTTTGTTTAGTTTGACCAAAAAACACTGCCTCACAATCCTTTGGGTGATCATGGTTTTATTGGCATTTATGTTATTTCGCTGGCTTGTCCGTAGTTGCATGGAATGTATGTCACTTGTGAATCGTAAGAAAACACAAGACTGACACGGGAACTGTGTCATCAATAAAACCATTACATGAAAAAGAAAGGAGCGAAACCCCATCAATTCCAAAAAGACAGGTCAATATCTGAACATATCAGTCAATTACTACATGTACTACACGACTTACAAGTACCATATTGCTTTCTAGGAAATAATGTGCACATGCCGAGGAAAATATGGGTGGGAAACTGATTTCGATACACGGTTGGAAAGGTATGCATAATTGGCGTACATGGCATTACCGAAATTGGTTGTGGTAAAAATTTTATGGTCATTGTGTTTTATAACTGTGAGTGAACAAGTAATCAGCGACCCATTTTAATCTAGCTTGGTTCGCAGCATGTGAATTTTTAAGAAGGTATTCAAATTCGCTACGTCTCAGTTGAATGCCACAATCAAACGAAGACTAAACTGGAAAAAATGGTTTAGAAATTTTTGCAATGCTTCACTTATGGTAATGGGGCAGCCATAAACAAAAATTAGGTCCAATCATCGGAATTGACGAACGGATCAATACTTAAGTATAAAAAGAGGATCAAATGCTTACATATCAAATTTTAAAACCTTTTAAGACATTATGGGTACTTCGGGTAATTGTATTAAGAAAAATAATCCATGCCAAAAGTCAAAAAATCAAGGATAACTCTCGTGAAAATGTGAGTCGGAGATCAAGGCATGCAAATTATTGGCCATAAAATTGTCGAAATTGTTAATCGTTAAATTTGAACTTTGAACTGGCATTGTGTCTTACTTAATTTAATAGGATAATAAGCTGCATAAAGATCATGATTTCCTTGCCCTTGTATGGATTTTGATTTTAGTTTGACCCATATTCCGTCCGAATCAACAATATTTAGTCCAGACTGCTATATATGGATTCCGTTACCATAATTTTGTTCAATTTTAAGGCACTTGTTTTATTTTGTCTCAGGAGATTCATGGATCATTCGGTCAACCATTTTTGGATTAGATTAAATAATATAGGACAAATCACCCAAATTGTCATCTCCCTTGAACGTTCTAAGTCTTCATTGAAGCGTTTGACAGGCCCTAGAACTAAAATGACTACTCATTTCTGTTCCGTTGAGTATTTTCCGTCTATGCTCTGTGATTACATGACAAATTAGTGTTTCTCACCGCAATGGACAACATGCAATCTCGTGGTACTATTTTATTTTATTAGCTTCCACGAAGGATCGCCTTATTCGTCGACTGCACTGTGGTCCCTCTTTTGTCTGTAAATCTTCTTAGACATTAATAATAATTTATGCTCACAGAATTCAGTCAAACCTAAATTAGGTCTTTGTCAGTCTCCTGTTTTGTTCCATTTGACACATTTTCAAATGATCAGTTTCGGTGGCAGTGTGGCTAGTCATCCTTGTCATTTGTGAATTCTATCTCGTGGAGCTTATGTATTTGTAATGTAACAGGAGTACTAAATTGTAATTTTCTACAAAATTGAGACTCAACAATACTAAGGTGATAAGTAAAGTGTTATAACCAATCCAAACTTTTTACCCTAACAGGATAATTACTCAGAAACCGAAACCTACATGGTATAGTAATTGAATTAAAATTTCTTTCTCATCGCTTCAAAATAATTCAACAGCACCCATCCATTCTCCCGTTTTCATTTTGTATTTAGCAGAGCGGAAACTAACCGGAATTTAACTACATGGGACGAAAACCCATCACAAACTTCGTGGTCGTACTACATATATTTTAAAAAGAAGTATCCGATTTTTATTCAACCTATGAAAAAACATCACACCTCTATCAATAAAATAATGGAAACAACATGATCCACAAATCGGAAAGATAATTGGAGGAATATGTGTGCAAGTATTACTACTTTGCGCGTCCATAACCTCGGTTAACTTTGTAATGCTTTACATTATGCAACGGGCCGGATAGATGAGGGATAAGAAATGTTATAAAAACTGTTGAATGTCATTTCATTGCTAATTAATTAAGATGTTTGTGTAGAACGTGGCGACGTAATGGCAGTAGATTGAGTCTGTCCATTGTTTTATTTTTTTAACTTGCTTTCTTGGACATACGTCTAGACCCAGTTAGGCTTAGATAATGATTTCAACAACTTCTTAACTTTATATTCATCGTGAGTCTGTAACAGCGGGACACTTCTCGGGTTGAAAACGGAGATAAGAACAAAATGACAAGTACAATTAAGGCTCCTGATTCAGCCATGTTGAACTCCATGCCGTACCAGAACAGACGGTATAGAGTTTTAAAATTAATGATGTTTTTCCTACCAAACAGAGTCATGGGTTTGAATTGCTTGGCTGGGAATTTGATGAACTATTGAGATATGGAGAGGATTCACCTGGTGTCGCCAATTAATCAAACAAAAAATGTNGAGATATGGAGAGGATTCACCTGGTGTCGCCAATTAATCAAACAAAAAATGTTATAAATTCAATGAATGACACACCACACGGCAACTTACAGAGAAGTGATTTATAACTTTTTTTATGGCAAATAAATGAAAATTATTGAAATGCACTATGCATCATGAGATACGTAATTTTTCATGTAACTAAAAACAATAACAAAATGCACTGACATATCTGATTTGCTTTAGCGTTATTAATTGTGGTACGTGATGTAATACAATATTATCTGCCCGAGTATTCATTGCATTATGACATGTCTAAATACTAAAATTTCATTCTCGAGTAAATTAATCTGCAATATGTTGATGTTTTCAATTTTAAATTCAATCCCGTTAGTGCATCAATGTTTTGATTGCTTTCGATAATTTGAGACATAACGAGAAAACCGAGAAATGTTGAAAAATTATCTTTCTAATCATTACACTTTACTTGTTCTGTACTTGATTCCATCTTCATTTGACAGAACTGAACTCACGACCTCAATTACCAACTGCATAGCACCACCAACCATTTGTTGTAACACGAACAAATAGCAACAAACCCATTCTTGTCAGGATAAGAATTGAAAGGAATGGAAATTTACTGCTACGAAGCATGAAATTGTGGCAGATCCCGCATGCTAAGAGTTCAATGCAATTTCTTGCTTGATTTATGTGGCCATTTGTTAATTAGTTTTACTTTACTTATCCCACCTAGCTTTAGGATAGTTCAGTTACACCAAAACAGTGTTAGTTGTCGTGCAGGTTCAGCTATCATATAAAATTGATGAATGCAATATAGCACTCATGACATGACATGCATGATTCAATTTGACATTTACCGCTGAGGAAAACCACATCTCTCAGATAAATCAGTTCCAATATCCGTCACATCATTGGTAATCAGGTAATCGACAATCGGTTCTCATACTTACAAGTTGTTAGTTGAAGTGAGGTGTGATCTTACCTGATCGGATCATTAATTTGACCTAAAAAAAAAGAAGATAATATTGTATTATATCACGTACCGCTAAAGCAAATCAGATATGTCAGTGCATTGTTTTGTTATTGTTTTTTAAGTATATGAAAAATTACCATGTAGTACATCGAGGCAGCCTTTTGAGGAACAGCACTTGGATTATGGGATGTAGTATCATTTTGAAGAAGGCATAGTGTTTCTTGCACCGGAGCCAAAGGATTCACCACAAAACTGTAATCACACAATGAACAAAAGTCTCAACCTAAGTTTGCTTCATCATTTTATTACCACATTTCAATTATCACACAACTAATTCCCGGCTAATCCAAAGACTTGGTATGCATTGGTATGTACATTGACAAAGTGAAGCAAGCAATAAAAAAGCAGAGCGAATGCAAAAAAGCACTTTACACTTCTATAACATACTGAATTTAACTTAGCATCCACCCATAACCATTCAAAGCCAGTCAGCATCATGTACATAAAATGTAAAGTGAAGAATGAACAATGGACCAAGGGAGTCGAGACAAGGCCCTCTTTTGTAGTTGAGGTGCAAATATAATGGTTATTGAATGCATGTTTCAAACTCTGTAGGATCATTTGTCTAAATTTTACTTCATTGATGTTTAAGTTGGTTGCTGGTGACTGACTGTGACTTTGTCGGTGTTTGCAAATTTTACACCAATGTAATTTATCTAGGGTGAGATATGTTGTCATTGTGTTCACTCGAGTGAATGAAATCGATCTCGCACTCAATCAGAAATGCTTCCTTATACAGAATTCATGCATTCCTGAATTTAATGGAGGTGGGATAATGCATGTGAAACCGTTGCTTGCTCGAAACCCAACAATACAATGACGAATCTAAGCTAGCGACAGGTAGACTGTCCCAGATAGAAATTCGGGTAGAATTTGGTACCATGTTTAAAATTGAATTCGAACATATCACACGGAAATAAATGTGATGGTCGTTGGTGTAAAATATGCGAAGTCGTCCATCAATGCCAAAAACTCATTTATAGCTTCCTTTATAAAATCTACATCTCAGGATGGATCTACCGACAGTTGATTCGATTCCATCTTATTCCACCCAGTAATCAATCCGATAAAGTGATCAATGTTATCTTCATCTATTGGTATTATATTCATTGATACTATTTGATGAAGATGCGGCTTTATTCCAGTTGCTATTCGATTCCTTTACAAAAGAGATTGATCTAGTTTAGTTTTGCCTTCCTTCCATTTGTGTATGATCTAAACATGGCTCAACAAACAAATGAATAATGGAACGGGATTGGCAAAAACTTTTATTCCTAACCCAATACAAACAAACTAATAGAGATGAAAACAATAATAACCATGATACAAAGGTATTGACAAGTTGATTTGTTCCAATTCCAAGAAAGTGATTTCCTTCTGAATGTAACATTTCCAAAGTACAACTAATTACG
>JAAXNX010002896.1:0-12055 GCA_036491905.1 Folsomia manolachei
AAAACTTGAACACAACTTGCTTATGGATGGGAACAAGAACATGGGCTCCTGGACCGTGCATGGCATAATTAGGTCCGTATTAATATGTTCTCCAGCAGACTACAATGGAGGGATGTTCAACCACCAGTTATAATGTCAGATCTCGGGTATGATAAGAGGTGATCGTGTTAGGATAATGCATTCATTGGCACATGCATGCAATTCCAGGCCAAGAAATTTTTGCATGAAAGTGAAATGCTCCTATATTGGCTTCCCAGCAAAATATGGAGTTAATAGAAATGTCGGTATATTTTCAAAATTGCGTGTGGCATCCACTTGAAGATTGTTTATTTCCTTTCTCTGGAAAGAGTTGAGAATGTCTTTTTATTCAGTTTGTCATATCATGTGAAATTATTACCAGAATTGAATAGGTATATTAATGCGGTATATTAATGCGGTAATAAAGTCGTGGCAATTCAATCCCACCCACTTATGCAAGCTCTTTTAAAATCGGAAGCACTTTCCCATTTGTTTATTGTTAATTTGTTTGTCGGCTAAGTTAAGTATTTCCAGTGACACTGCGGTGACTGTTTTATTCATATTCATACGTTAGATACCCATATATTTATATTTATGCCATGTACCCACCCCCCGAACTTCATGGTGTGGAGAAATGTGTCGGCATTTGATATTTAAATTTTATTTGCTTACAACTCTAACCCTTATTTATGACGGGGCTGTAATAGGTTGGTGTATGGATACAACTTTTTTAAGAGCTTAACTCCGGGGGTAAACTTGAGCTTCAAAAAGATTGGAGTGAAGCAATCAAACAATTTTCGAATACAAATTAGCCGAGCACATAACCGATTCAGTTGTCACCAAGAAATAACTGTTTTGACAGGGAGGGGAGAGGAGGAATTTGGTTATTCAATATTTCATCTAGACCATAATTCCCATAATTTATGCCTTTGCTCAGATCTCTGCCCTGGGAGTCGGTATGACCGTCGTTGTGTCGGCCGGGTGGTTTGGTAGAGAGTAAAAAACGGAACCTTCATATCCGCATGTGTGGTTGCTTGTAACAAATCCTTTCGGTTTCTAGAAGGGTGAAGGATTTGTGGAAATGTAGCTTCCAGAAATATTCGATGATATTATACCCATAAACTTGTGGGGTTGAGTATGAGTGCATTTCATGTCATCTAAGAAACAGATGACTGTCATCTCTTCATTTTTTGAATAACTCTTTATCATCGTCATTCCCAGTAGAAAATAGCTCGTCTTCCACAGATAGATAGGTAAGTATCGAAACTTGGTGGAAGGGTGTTGTCTTCGGATGATGACGGTGGATATTTTTGGATGAACCAAGATTTATTTCAGGTGACACAGACACAGCCACTATTTTATTGAGATGATCGGCTCATAGTTTTTGTGACCACTTGATTTGACTGTAAATGTAAATCTTATGGGATTTATTTGATCAAAGGAAATATGTGACATGGTTGGGGTTGTGATAAGAGTCAAGATTAGATCAAGAATTGATAGGTATTGATTGGTTGCTAGATCTGAAAGTTGAGTCATATTCTGCTACTGTAAGTAAGATGGAACCAAAAATACATGTATTTGCTCATTTCAAAAAGTGCATATTATGTAATCCGCAAATGAATGTGACAATTGTAAATTTGTCCAACAAATCTGTGCCTCGTTAGTTTCAGTTAGTTTGCTCTCGAGTGAGATTGTGTCGATGGTTATGTCTGTCTGGATTTGTTTGTTTATCGTTTTAACACAAGTATTTCAAAATTTCAACGTAAAACCATGCAAATGCGTAGGATTCAAAACACTCTCCGTACTTATCCTACTCATACATTTTACTTTACTCTTCTGGGATTGGATTTTCTTCCCTGTTTTCCCGAAAGAGACAACCAACCTAACCAACCCTTTCCTCTGAAGTGGCTGTATGTACACGGTCACAATTCCGTACAACAACATTGTTCAAGAGCATTATTGTATGTAGACAACAAGAAAATATTTGAAACTTGTGTCTGCTATTTGGAACCTACCTACCTTAAACTAAACAAGAGACAGAAGTGGAATTGGATTAGGTTGAAATGTTTTCATGTGGTTAAGGACATGAAGAATTGGATGTGACGGGACTTGTGTGGTGACAAAGATTTGAAAATATATGAATACAATTGGATGGGGATGCGTTGCATTTAGAATTGCATTGCATACCATTTCCCATTATAGACAAAGTTTCTTGCACATGTGGATTCCAACGGAAATACGGAAACCAAAATTTTCACGATAACCGAACTTTTCCCCTTAAAAGTTTCAAAGAGTCTGATGATGGTAACTTATGCGTATTGTGATGAACCTAGTCGAACTTAGCTTCTACTCCGTACCGAACTTGTGTCGAGATTTTAAAGATTTTATTTGAGATGCAGTCGAGAATATGCTGGCTTAGCAGTTTTGAAGTAAAGTAGGGATTGAAAAGTTTGGAGTATCACGAAAGTCTCGAAGGATGGGAGATGAAGGCAACCAGAAAATAAGGGGTTGTTGCGATACTCGGCGTATATTTTATGTTATTTTGACTTGGTAACTTTATGTGTGGTGTTACGTAAAATGAAGATACAGAGATGCACTTGCTTCGTCAAAATGAAGGGATGAAATGACTTTGAAGAACATTTGTAGTTGCAGTATGAACATCCACTTTTCTTGTCAATTTAGCGGAAGTGGGACTTTTTTGCAGCCACGTTTTACGACAGATTGTAATATATTTGGTAGAATGTGGTAATAGACTTCTTTTCCTGGCCTGTTTGTTATTTCTTGTAATGTCTAAGAAAACTTGGGCAGTCAGTTCGTGTCAGCTTGAAGTTCATAAGAGAGCCTTGATGCTTGATATGTTCGGTCTGGCATGTTTAATGGGTTTTATTCTAAAGTTCGTTATAGCTCATAAAATAGGATATGAGTAGACATTCATATGTAATAATCAAATCGTAAAATTGATAAATCAATGGTAGTCAATCGATCAAAATATGATTATAATTTTTTTAGTTCAAAATATTGTTTCTACCTGATTTTCATTTGTTGCATTTTACTTTCACCCGAATCAAGTTTATTTTATTGATCCAACCTCAACCCGGCCGGGTTAGCATGGACAAGGCAACTATTATGCTAATGCAATCGACCGACTAACCGACTCCAATGGCATTTTATAAAGGTGGCCTAAATTTAAGGCCTGTCAAATCAAAAGTAGGCAGGCTATAGGTCAATGAATGGAACTTTCTCTGCCTTCCATGGCGTTGTGATTTGCGAATTTAATGGAATGGCAAAGAATTGGGAGACATGCTTATAATGGTATATACCTAAATTGTGTGCATATATTACAGCACAATATAAAAGTTTGACATGAAACAGTCTGGCTTTTATAAGAAGGAAAGCAAATGCATACTCTCACGGTGAGAGCCTCACCTCTTCGTGCAAGCCGTTTTGATGGGAGAGATGATAACGACGAATGTTTCTCTCCAGGATGCTAATCACTTTTATTCACTTCATTTCTTAAGAATTCTTTAAATTCACTCCGTTTACATTTACTCTTTCCTTAATAAAATATAAACCGGGATGCAATATTAGAGTATTTGCACACTACTCAAAAAACGGTGGTTCAAAATGTCTGCAATGCAACTCATTAATATTGCAACTTGGAAAGGGTTGGTCACTTGCAAATTTCGACATTTCAATTGGCAACCTTTTAATTTTATTTGGATGCAGTAGACTGCAATCAAACAAACATGTTCTATTCGAAAACCAGTGCAATTACGGAATGAAAAGTGTGGAAGTTTTTTCCCATCGGCTTCAATCATTCATAAATCAAATCATTTTTGCATGATTATTATTCCTCTGTTCCGTTGTTTTGTTGTTCGCATATGGCCAATTTTCTTATCCCTTCAGGCCCCAAAAGATTTATTGTATTCCACCAAAAAAACCTGACATTAACTTATATTAGTACTCAGGGGAAAATGCAAGAACTAAGAAACAGGAAGAAACAAACAAAACTAGAAACATTGATGTTTTCCAAGATATGGGAATGGGACTTGGTAAAAGTTTTCTGATTTGAATTTCAGCCTTTTTCCATTCCATTACAGAACCAGTTCCTTTCCCCATTTCCTTCCTATTTGCTGCAAGCAGACATACCTACCTATTAAGGTAGAATGGACCCGGATATTTCCTATTGCTCCGAAATTACTTTCACCTCATGCATTAAGATAACTTGACACGACCCCATCATAACTTTTACTTATCTGCGCACTACTTTGGTCTGGAAATGTCAAAATTAATTATGTATTTTGATGCAGGAGGCTTTCACTTGGATCATTTAATTGAGGGTATCCCTTTCGCTTAAGAGTTCAAACAACATAATTTTGACCGGCCTTCAACTTTTATGTCGTTGTATTATACCGGAGAATTGTCGCATGCCATTTTTTTCCACAATATATTTGACTTTGAATTGGTTGACGGTAATGTGTTTCTGAGTCGCACATTCTACATACAAGGTTATGTATGTACACACGGGTAGTTCCGATTCGGATCTCCGGGTGTGGAAAAAACGGTGATTTTTAGATAACTTGCAGTGATAAGAGTGTTCGTGCCAGGTTTCCACTTTAAGTTGACAATAATGGACGGACGACGAGGTAGTGGTAATGTACTACCACTCAAAGGACTCGAAGAATTAGGGGTTGACAAATGTAGTAGTGCAATTGTTGGTGGGCATGCAATGCAAATTTTGGGACGGAAGGAAGGAAATTGATGGACATGATCGAAGCTTGGAAGGAACAGAACGGACGGAACCTACAATACAAGGATTTTTGGGAAACCGTATAAAAGTCAAATTACGTTATCTGGACAAACCGGATGGGATTTGGTTCCGAAGTCGATACGATACTTGTAGTTTTGGCTGAGATGCAAATGCATTTTGTAATGAAAGGAAGGCACTGAAAGCTTTTTGCCACAAAAGTAAGTTACGATTTATCCACCATCCAATATGAAAGGTCTTTGCCGGGTGGTACAAAATCCACTCTACTCAGTAACTGCTTAATGATCCGAGCCCCAAGTTTTTGTTGACCTGGGCTCAACCTCCGGATTCAGAAGTCAAGTAAAGATTTGCTTGTGCAATGGTTGGCACTAACTGATTTCAAAGCGTAGTAAAGTTTTTACAAGCTTACAAAGAAAGTGTTGTTGTAAATTGTGCCAGTTTCTTGAGATTTTTTTATGCTATTTTGGGGATGTCTCTCATTTTGAAGTTTTGATTTGTGCAGTAAATTCTTAGAAACTGCTCAGAGAATGCTTGTCGCGTACGTAACAATTATTTGTAATCTGGAATGGTGTAGTTGTATGAGTGATTTACGGAAAAAGTCACATATGGTCCCATCCTTATATCCTGTTTGCTGGAAAGGAATATTCCCTCTTTTTCTGGAAATGTTCTTTTTGTTGTGACACTGCCTTCGTTTAGGAGAGCTTATTAAACAAGGAAGTCAAACTCCACATGCTCATAACAACCACAATTCAGTCCCCTTTACCACTTTACTCGTGTGGGACATGTTTAACTGGGATCTACCCGAATTTAAGTTATCATTTTTAAGGCTTCTCTTTAACATGGAAAATTTGGGCATTAATATTACGAAAGACAAAAATTAGGGTTCCTTAAATACGGAATATCTCTTCATTACGGTAGGGATGCGTCTCGTTGTAATCGCTACTTGCTCAAACATCCACTAAAATTTGTGACCATATGTGTCGTACGACTCGTAGTGATCCAAATCCATCCACTACTGGATGGCATCCAGTAGAACACTTGAATGGATGTCTCGTGCCTCAAAAATCTTTCAATCTTGACTGACAAAAAAGAGACAAAGCCCAAAAAATGGGAATGCATGCTCTTCTGCATTTTCGACATTTTTATCATTTGCTTCTTTACTAGATTTTGGCCTGTCTCCGAAACTTGTATAGTTTGCTTGAGCAAGTTCATATTTGAAATTTTGAATCGCTTCAGTAACTCGGCAAGGGTTTCTGGTTTTTGGGGTGAAGACTGGAAAGGACATGTGTGGCTTGGATTCTTATTCTTGTAAAAATGTCCTCTTGTAAAAATGTCCTCTTGTCACAACTTCATTTCAAGTTTCCCTAAATATTGGTCTCATTTCCAGTATTTTACATGAACTAAAAAGCAACCAAACTTCAGACCCACCAAAGCAAATGTCACTCTTGTTTTTGTTTTAAACATGTTTTTCTAACAAAAGTTCTGTGCATTTCATAAAAAATCAAATTCTTCACGCAGTCAGGCCTTAACGTAACCAAACGAGCCGAAGTCACATAATGTCACATACCTGACTATATCGATCCCACCAGCCATGCACAGGTATTTTCCGTGGCGTAATTGCTATTGATTTTTTACTCATACATGATGCAGCATTAATCATTACTCTTTCTTTGCGGGTGAGTGTGGTAGAAAAAAATAGTCTACTTTTTTAAAAGAAACTTACTCGCATTCCAGTTTATCGATGAGGTAAAATATCCCAGAATCAGGACAAAGAGGTGAATAAGTGCTCACTGGGTTTTGGCCGACTAAACTGTAAAAAATTATGAATTAAGCTTCATTTCTCATTCATGCATACAAAACCAAGTACACAAGTTTTGGTGTAAGTATTCATTCAGGACAACTCCATCCGTCTCAAATGACGAGGACACGCTCCTCATGAGAGACGTTGAAATTGAGAATAATAATAGTGTAACCAAACCATTCCCTGTAACAAAATATTAAATGGTTGCTGGGCTGGAGTCTTGAACTTGAACATCTCAAAAAGAATCTGGTACTTGGCTCGTGTTTCTTTTGACTCAAGTTTGTAGTTGGTTGTAAGCAATCTGCATATGAATGGATGATAATGTACCACATGTATTTTTTGGTCTTTAACATCCAGTCTCTCTTTTTGAAGCAGTAATACACACACATGCTCAGACTCAATTCAAAATTAGGAAGAATATGTCGCATTTCTTTCATTGTTTGGCTGGCACAATGCAAGATGTGTCTTCATTAGAGTGCACGTGTCATTCATTTTAGGAGGCATGTGTTTTATTCAGCAAATAAATAAGTAAGTAAATGTGTCCCTCGTCACTTTACTACGAGGAGGTTAGTTATTGTCATCGCATACTTTGGCTGACACGAGATTTCTTTTTTGTGACATTCTATTTCTTGACAATGACATCCAGCCGCGGATGAAGCTATTGGGAATACGGGTATTTTATAAGAGCGACATTTTTTGCAGATTGGTTAGATGGACTGCTTTCTCTGGCTCATTGTCGCGAAATGTTTGTTCTTTTTCCTTCCTTTCTGAATTGTTTAAATGTTAAAAAAATTGAAAGGCAAAGAGACACATGTTCATTCACTCATTCCACTGGCGTCCTTTGGGAATTTCGGGATGGTTGTGTCGGCTGGATAATAATAGAAAGAATGGACTCATTATTCTGTTTCTTTTTAATGATTTGACATTTCTGAAATAGTTTGAGTTTTATGGGATTTTAATACAATTTACTGTTTTGTACTTTTCAAAAATTGCACCTGATACTATTTGGATCATTTTTTTCTTAATATTTTATATGATGTCATTGAAATAAAGAGGATCCAATCCAAACACGGTGAAGTTCTTAAGGAAGCATTTTTAGGGCGCTCCTCTTTTCTTTGCTTCC
This sequence comes from Folsomia manolachei, assembly GCA_036491905.1. Taxonomy (NCBI): domain Eukaryota; kingdom Metazoa; phylum Arthropoda; class Collembola; order Entomobryomorpha; family Isotomidae; genus Folsomia; species Folsomia manolachei. The sequence continues at coordinate 7,711 of JAAXNX010002896.1, forward strand.
TACTCCGCCCAACAGATTTTTGATTTGACAGTCGTACAGACTTCTGCGTCCGGTTTTTTGTCGTTCGTCATGAGTGGTCATTGTATTCATGTCCTTTTCTTAGCTGCAGTCCAGTTGGGACATGTATCAGTAAATTCCCAGGTGTAGTTTGGTTGGTATTTGATACAGTTTGATTCAATTCAGCCGCGTCATTATTTGCTTATTGTTGAATTGGAGTCAGTCAAGGAACTTTTTTGGTGACAGGACGAAAAATATGAACCAAATGCTTTGTTGGGTTGCATTCTGATACGGTAGCATATTTCATTTTTGCTATTGTCACACTCTGTGTCTGACCACTTGTTCATAATTTAGTGGTAAGTGGACGCAGTGTGAATGTCTTGGGAGATGAATTTTTTATGGTAGTGCTTCAATTGAGTAGAAATAGCTATAAAAATCAAGTACTCACTTTTCTATTTTTCTGTACAATAACAAGGTTCGACAACTTTCTCCGTCTAGAGTTTGTCGACTTGCAGTTGAACTCGGCAGAGTCTGACCCCTTAGGAAAGTTGGACTTGTCGGTGATAACCATAAAGCGAGAAGAGATAAGGCCAGAGTTTATTCGAGAATTTTATTATGTTGGCTAACTAGCCACAAAAGTTGCATGAAATATGTAATGAATTGTTTGAATCCTACCAACCTCACCAGTGACGGGATTGGCATTTAGTGAAATTAATGGATATCGGATACAATCCCATCAATCAATCAATTTCCCTTGGTGTGACTTCAATCCGCAAAAAGCAGTTCCTCTTCCAGTAGTCACTAGGAGTTTTCTCATTGTGAATCACAATTTGTATGCAATTTGTTAATTAAATGAGTCCCACCCTTATTGTTCATCACTCAACTCTCATGTTTACAAGGAAAGGTTAAATTTGTTACGCAACCAACTTTTAATGCCGTTACACTAGCTGCAGACAGATTACACTGTGTCGAAAGGGATCCAGTGCATGAGTCTCATTCAGAGGTGACGACGAGGATGTTAACATTGTTACATGATACACTCCCAAAGTTTAGTTGGTGAGTGTGTTGCTCTTAAAATGGTTGGTAGCTGGGTAATGTGATGAAATTCAAAAAATAAGGGGACGACCGTATCTTCTTCACGGTTGGAGAATTTGTTGAAAGCTGAAAATGAAATCAAAATGCTGGATTGTATTCCTTTGTTTAGATAGGCTTCACTTTGACATCAGAATGTTATGCTGGAGTGGGTTTAGGGTTGAATAATTTTGAATAAAAACATGCATTTGTGAGTAAAGTGCATTATTTTTGAGGAGAGAGAACTGCGACTAGATTGACTTTTCTTGTAAAGAGAAATTGTACTTGCACATTTAGAAGTAAATCGAAAAATAGCGTTACAGTTAAAGTCTCCATGATTTATTGACGTGCTAATCGCTCGTTTTATAACTGTCGTGAATTTGTGAAGACAGTTTGATTGGGGTCCGGGTACAGTGGCAATTGGGGAAGGTAAATAGTTGAGATTTTTTAGGAGAAGTCATGCAAATTTTGTTTATTGCCATCATTACTTGACTCAAATGCTTTGTTGGGAGAGGGGTTAAAACTTTATGGGAGTACTTTTTCTGGGGGTTCAATGAAGGATTTACAAGATTGAGGGAAGGACTTGGGAATCTTATCAAACATTTACCTGGATTACTTTTACATGTCTTGGTGGCTGACTTGTGTTACAAAATTTTTGCCTTATTTTGGCTTACCTACGGCTGATAAGATAAGCTGTGTGTTTTTTTGAAATGGCCAATTTCGATTTGTATAAAATTTGATTGATTGTGGGGTTAAGAAACTGTAATAATTGACCTCCACCTTATTTAGTGGCCCTTTGTCTTCTAGTGAGAAATTTATTGCATTTAAATCATTTGCGGTGTGGACTAATGGTCGCTCCAGAATTCAAGTCAGGTGGCGAAATACAAAGTATCAAAATTGTTTGTAAAAATTCAGCAAAAAAAAATACTGCCTTTCTTGGGATAGATTTGTTACTTGATGATAGTTTAGTGGGACCAATTTACTTTTAGTTTGCCCGTAACGCAACGAAGAGTAATAAAATGCGTAAAAAGAAAGTGTACATAGCATAGCTACACATTTAAAGGAAGGACTTTGAAACGGACGGAGCAATTCTACGGGGTTTTTTGTCCATGCCGGATATTCCAGTTCATTTTTCACTGTTAATCTTTTTCCTTTCTATGATTTTACATACAATGGCAAAGTACATTGAAGGGATGAAGTCCATAAATACGTGGACTGAGTGATGAACGATGTGTGGGTTTGCCTGAGTTTATGTGAATGCACTCGGTTCTCCTTATTTTTGACGTTTGTTTCTTTTTTTCTATTGAAACATTGGAAATTGAGTGGAAATGTTACAGTTTGCCTCAATTGAATTGCATTCCCAATTTTTCACGAGTATCAGGATACGATAACCACACCATTGACGGAGTAATCATTTCGAGGGAGATGTGAAAGGCTGGCCAAGCCATAATTGGGAGAATGGTTGAATGCAGTCGGTCTCTTTGAGTGGATGTGATGGATATTGAATTGTGGGAGTCAAATAATTTTAAGGGAATCCACCTTAAAACGGGGTTTACGTCATGTTACAATAATCTAAAAAAAATTACAACTTCTAAAGAAAGCATAAGCAATCTGATTTTAAAGTTTCTTTTGCAAAGTACTGGTTTATTTTCAGAATGGCGAGAAAATTGCACATCTAAATTTATAAAAATAATTCCGTCATCTCCTGTTTATGAGTTTGATAGTTTATGGCCAATAACAAAAATGTAAATTACTCTGCATATATGAATGTTCGATAAAATGATTGGGTCAATGCAACAAAAAGATTACATTGTTCGTTCAAAGGATGTGATTGAATCGGAATGCTGGATAACTGAAACACAGCAGTAGAAAGGGAAAGGCATTGTTTTTTGTGGTTTGCATTATAACTGCATTTTGTTAAACTGGCCTATAGTCTAGTTGTGGCTCATTGATCAAATTCGTTCCATGACCCGTTTTGGACACTCGGTGGCAGTGGCATAGTGGCATCCTCTTGGTTGGTTAATTCGCTTCTTCGTTCTTGTGGCACGAGTCTTATACACAGACCAGACCATAACGAATCTTGAGTAAAGTGCAAGTGTTAAGAATTTATTTCTTGAGACAGACAACATTTGGTGAATAGGAAGTGTTTTTTGTGGATAACAGCAGCCTGCCACGGGTCGAAATATCGGGTCTGGTCATAAAGACAAGTTGAAGAACAGTAGGCGAGGTTGTAATGTTACGTTAACGTTAGTTATCTAACAACAGAGGTGGAGGGTATGTACATTGTTTTGATGATCTCCCTCAAGGGATCTTTTCCTGTCCTAAGTTAGAAGTCCTAACAGACGGCAAATCCTTCTTATACCTGTTCCTTCCTCATTGTTCTACATTTTTAATTTCATTGCCACAACTTGATTAATACAGTTATCCTTCGCAAACAAGATGCAAGTTAAACTCCAACTATAGGAAGTTAGTGAACCAAATTAAACAGAATTTAAAAGCCTTCAGGTTTTGGAACTGGTATGAGTTTTTTGCCAATCGAAAGTAAAACATTTATATGCAGCTTACATTCATGTATGTGTGCATTTGACGGTGTTTTAAACTTTAATAATTTCCACTTTATTACGGTAACAAAAAACCGAATTGGATCAAAGCTGCACGTGTTCCAAGAATTACATTGAATAATAATCGAAAAGTTTAATTCTTTCCGATTCAAAATGCCTCCATCGTCGGATTGTATAGGAGGTAAGAATATTCTTCTGAATGTCATTTCAATTTACTCTTGACACTGAATTGATTGCAATAATGTTTTCAATGTTGTCATCAAAATGCATCTGCTCTAAGTATCTCTAAAATATGAAAGATGATCTTCTAAGATTCTTTTAAAACATTCACTTCTCTTACAAAATTCAAGTAATAGTTGCATACAAATACTTCATCGATGTTATGTATCTCCCTCCATGTCAGACCCAACTACGCACGGATGCCATAAGGTAGGCAGGCAAAGTACCCATTAAAAGACAAGACAACTCATCCCCAACAACCATTCAGATGGAACTTGAGGCAACTATCATCAGCTTACCTGGTATAATGTAAATATGTGTATGTAGACTTGGTTATCTTTACCTGGTCCAACTGTACCAATAGTCAGTCAGACTAGAAGAGATCTATTGCAGTCTGTAAAACTTTTTACAAAAAGTCAACGCAAGCCACACATTATTTTTTATACGCTTACTCCACGGACGGGTTGTTTGGTGTAATTAGGCAGGTGAAAGAAAGG
>JAAXNX010002897.1:0-12051 GCA_036491905.1 Folsomia manolachei
CTAAGGAACTTTCTCCTTATTAACACCCCAGGGCCAGAACTGGACATTAGTCTGCATGCACTACATTAATGAGAATGCACTCAACAGGAATAAAGAGAACAATGTTCTCAGAACATAATCATTTTCGGTGGTTAGTGGTTGTTTTGCTTGAATGAGTTTAATTTCAACAAAATTGCAGAGCAAATTTGAAAATGAGTAATTTTAAATGACGCAAAATAGCAAATTCAGATATGAATTATGATGGAGAAAGGAAATGAGAAATATCATTTTGAAATATTTATTGGATTGGTTTCAATAAAATAAATTTTGGGAATAAATATCAACAATAAATTTGCAACAAATAAAATAATCAACAAAAATAATGGATTAACAAATTAGTCAACAATTAGCCAGCTTATTGGACAATAAAAAACAACGGGAAAAGTACCACACTTGGTGTAGAATAAGAGAAGAGCTGATATATAAGCTGATTGTCCGTTTGGATGATGATTTTAGAATTCAATTTTGAGGGTGGGATGGATCTGGGAGGTATTTGTCATTAACAAAAATAGTAGTGTCACTGTCTATTTTTTGTGTCTTGTATCACGTCAAAATAATGTCTTCGTCACTATTGTCCGTCCCAAAATGGAGTCAACAAAAATTAGTCCCAACAGTTTGTGTTGATCGTCTTGAATCTTTGGCAGTCAGCATTGGATTTGATATCAATCGTCAGAGTCGGAGTTTATGTGTTTGTACCCGTTTTTAATGAAAAAACGTGCACAAGTCAGGTCATGGCTTTAAGGGCACACGCCTATTCTCATAGTCCGTGCGTCCAAGTAGTAAGCGTAGGCTTAGGGGGTACAGTAATGTGACCTTTGTACACTTACGTAATATTACAATAAGTACATTAATGTCTTGGCTGTGTGCCGTTTAGAGCAACACCCCTGGAGTGAGCAGTATATCTAAAAACTAAAGTCTACCTAAGTACATGTCACCTGTCCATTAAGTCAGTCTTTGGTTAGCAAAAGCCAGTAAAGTGTATGAAGTCTGTATACAAAATTGTATGTCCCGTACGTAAAACTAATAAGAGTCCCAAGTTCTCCAGAGGAAAACCAAAAAAAGTTATGAAATTTTGAGCATTTTGTTGTTTGGTACATTCCACCACGTCCACGTCATTTGGTTGATGTCACAGTTGTACGTTGGATGTCAATTATTTGTATTGGGGATCCCCACCAAAGGTTTTGCAGTGGAGTTTTTGAAAAAACCCATGCAAAAGGATTCCGAGATTTTACGTAATTGTGGAACAAGAGCAGCAGATTCCTGAGTTTAAATGATTTTAAGTTCCAAGCCGCCTTCAATTAAGGAGACAACAAGTAACGAAAACCAAGTGAGCCCGAAGAATTAGAGAAAGAACTTAGAATAAATTTGGCTATCCAATCTGTAAAAAAATAAGGAAAAAATATTTGATTAGATTCCCATCCATCTCTCCTCTTACAGGGTCATATATGCCATACATCGTTTTATCGGTGTAAAAAAACAGGTTTCAATGCACAGCCTGGGATAGAGAAATCTAAGAAAGTCAGTTGTGACCCCATTACTCAAAAGCGGTTTGAAGACAGGGTAGAGTAGAGAACAGGAAACTCAAACTTGTTTATGTAAACGACCTAATCACACTACTTGCAAAACTGGGTGATTGGTCAAGTTTGAACTCTCCTAGGTCGCCACATCCTGCAAAACCAGCTCTACTTTCCAACATGTCCTTAACATTGAGTCGCAACTTGTTTAACTGTAATTTTTACTAGGATTCCTAACTCCTCGGAGTCATGTCATCCTCACAGTAAATGAAAGTTGATTCATTCGGAATCACAGGAAAATGTTACTTTTCCTCAATGAAATTACTAACTACTAGGAAATCACACCTGACTTTGAAACATTTTCTCTTAACGTTTCCACCCTTTCTATGATATTTATAAAAATGCTTACCAATTATTGGGTTTTGCTGTTGTAAAGCTCGTAGGCCTTCTCAACGGCGTTGAGCACCTTCTCCGACATACCGGCAAGGTTGAGGGATCGGTAAGATCCATAGCTGGATCCGGACCAACCGCCCCACCCATCACCACCACCATATCCGCCGGAACCCTTGCTCAAGAGTGGGTAGCAGACTGGTGAAATATTTAAGAGGAAGTATGAGAAATACCGCAATAACCTCACTTATCATAGATTGCATTGATTAACTTACCAGCAGCGAGGGCAAGGAGAACAATGATGGCTCCAAGAGCGAGGAAAAGTCCAGTGCTCAAATCAAAGGAAAGTCCAGCATAGGTGTAACCATAAGGATCATGGCTGGGGTAGGCATTGTAATGGTATTGCTGGGAGTAGCCTCCTCCACGGGTGGCCTCATCTGCAAGTGGGGACTTGTTGACCTCACCTTCTGCCCTCACACCGGCAAGAAGGAGGAATGCGAAGGGTAGGGCAAGGATGACTTGACGCAGCATATTTGAAGTGAATGTGTGTGGCAGGGAGCCTTCCGAGGAGAGGTGTGACCTGGACACAGAAACAAACCGTAAGTTTTTTTATCTCACCATTCCTGGAGGAAGTAGCCCCACAAAGCAATTAAGGTTGGCAGAAATAAAACACAAATTAAGGGAGATTAAAGGAATTCCGATCCCGGATGGAAAATCAATATCAATCAATCCTCCATGGACTGAGGAGACACTGCAATTAGTAGCTGACACTGGACCACACCCTCCACAACGTTAATCTGAACCACACCCACCACCACCACCACTTATTGAATTGAGGCTTCCACCACGTAATGCAACACAACTAAAGCACAAATGCTATGAAATCTGACCGTTCTGATATTTACCTGAGAGAATGGTTTTTCTCTTGAGATGTGACTGAGTCAAGATTTGGACGCTTTGTGATGTTTGTGAGGCTCCGAACCATCTCTTTATACCTGACCTGGCTACCCTGCAGCCAAACAGACAACATTTTTTGCGAGTGCTAAACCACTACAAAGTAAATAGTTGTACATATTGCAGGTAGGTAGGATAACAACCATAACCATCATTGGCAAGTTAGTTTCTTCCTCAAGTGGTGGTCGACCCCCAAGCTATTGCAGATTCATGGCATTGTCTCAAAACTAAGTATAATATGAATATCTGCTCTTGAACTTGCTCGCCAACCACACATTTTCTGTATGATCTACATTTCTACTTTTTAACGGAAACTGCATTTTACCAACTCCGGTTCATATCACCTTAAGGTCGCTTCCCAACACACCTCAATCTCGTCTCACCACAATTAATAAATATTATACTACATACTACTGCCACAGTTAACTGGCTACGTAGGAATATCTTTATACGATTTCTCCTCCACAAACTTTCTCATCTTTTTCTTCTTCATTCTTTAACTAATCAGCCAGGTGCACCAATTACTAAAATCAATATCTCACCAAAAATTTAATCCAAACCCACACCACAGCCAGCTTCCCTCAGACAGATTTCTTGACAAGTATTTGCATAAAAAAGGTTTTCATTCACATTTTATCAGTCAATGAATGAATGAAGGAGAGAGAGATGGAAGGAAAATTGTAGTCGAAAGCATCAAAATTCAACAGGTTGCTTGCTATTTGGCCAAGTACTCATCAATCCTCAATTTGGTCTTGTCTCTCCAAATTGTAATGATTCTATTACAGCATGACTGATTATTGTATTTTTTTAGGTTCAGCAATCAACCAGGATTAGGTGGATTGTACGAAGAAAAACACTTTTCCACAAGAAATGAATCCACATTTTCATCATTGTTCCTGCATAATCCTGATACACATACGTTTGAAGCATGAAGGTCACAGTGCGTGCCCACTATGTTACATTTTTCGGGTAAAACAAGGCCAAGGAAATTATTCAAGAGATTATTGCCATAATTCCTACAAGATTCGGCCAACTATTACACATTATCCTCACATGCCTACCATGGGATGAGCTAGTTTCGACATGGCGAGTATAACTATGAAATAATAAGATTACTTTGTGATATCCAGAGTGTGAATTTTGACCCACACAATGATTCCCTACATATTACAAGATCCCTCTCGGCTCTAATAGGTAATGGCCGGTAAACAATTAAATTATGCGGAGTGTTATTAAAAAATAACACATAAAATGGATCACATCTCATTTCTCATTTATAGAAGGGTCAAATCTCACACCATCCCAGTTTAATTTCTTATTCCATTTCTTATCCTACGCCCTACCCTAGAATGACACTTATTACCCAGTAACTTTTGCACGGATTCAGTTTAGTTCGTGCCAAATAAATGTCGAGCTTCAAGCCGAAATGCTTTAGGGGAATTTCATTGCAGTCCCACCCAACCCTGTTGGCACAATTCTGATTCCTGTTTTACGATTTAATTCGATACACAATAATACCATTCTTCAAATGAGGATGGCACAAATACCAAATCGAGAATTAGATGATGCATGGCGTCATAATTGCAGTAGTTCAGCAGGTTGAACCGAGGCAAGAGGTCAAGATCATTGAAGGTTAGATTAGACGGAAGTCCGTGATGCAAGTTGTCCAACTAACAACTAGTATATGCACAACCAGGCAGAATTACAGGTAATTTGCATACAAGCCATTGTTGGTAGTGGTATCGGTACAAAGTTATAGTTTGTTGGTTGGACTGTGGTTTCTTCAAAAAGGACGACATTCCTGACCGACTACACACCTATGTCTACTTTACCTAGGGTTGACTCTCATCTCGTGTGAATGCAGCAATCCTGTTCTTAATTCATGAAATTCGAATTCACTCAACTTTTCTCGTTTCATGAAATGAATGAAGTTTTTGCAGTTTCAAGTTGAGGCCCAAACATTTTGCAGAAATGAATTCTATGCTAATTAGTGCACGGTTTTGATAGCTTATAGCTCTCTGCGGCTAAGGTTGTAAAAAGGGTTTCTTATTCCTAGTGGTCCGTGAATTGTTAACTATTCAATGTGAAGATGGGTATTTGTTCGTTTGTATCTTTTGTTGGGAAAGATAAGCAAGATGGGCGGGCGGACGTATCCTGTTTCACTTTTACACTTTCAAGCGGATCGAGAGTTATGTGGATCAGTCAATAAATATTTAATGATTTATTATTATTGTGGATTTACCAAGTTTTTTATTAATTAGGAATGTATTTCGTTATTTGTTTCCATTTCGTCTCACCCTCTTGCGCGTGACATCCTTTGTAGGTACTCATGAAAAAAAGAAAGAAATTCCATGCTTAAACAGCAATGTATCTATTTTTACACTGTACACAGATTAAGCATGCAAAATTGAATAAACAAATATGGCCAACGAATCAACCCACTTTGGTCGCCATCTTTGCTATTTAAAAATATCTGACATTTCAGGGAAAGAAATAGATTTTAAGTACATTGATTTGAGTCAAAATATTCACAAACTAAATTAGGTTGCTACTTCGTGAATGTTTTTAAACAATTTTTTAAAACAATGATTCAGTAGCATACTAGTAGTAATCCAAAATTTATTCAGATGCATAGGCTATCAAATTTATTGACATTTTCCGCCCAAACAACGAAAGCCAGAAAGGTATAAAACTTTTCTTTTTATTTACAACCTAAGCTAGAAAATAAATTTCCAAGCTAATTTCCCCGTAAACTATCTGCATGCAACTTGTTACCAACTACATGAAAATGAAACCGACAATATTTTGCACAAACCCAACATATTTGTATTTCATAATAATTTCCTCTTTGACACTCAAATCAAAAGTGAGATTAAAGATTACAGAAAAGTTCCCACTACTCCGACACTTGTTTAGGACAATGAATGCAGTGCACTTCCCACAACTCCCTTAATTTAACTTGATATCAGCTCATGAATGAAAATGGAAGTTTTCTCGCAAATAAAATAAAGTAGAGCATCATTTGCCATACATAAAATAAAATGCAGTTCATAACTCAGTGTTATGCACATGTACGTTTATTTCTTTGTGAGAACTAAAAAATGCCTTCATCACGTCCACGTCGGTTCTAAGACATTTGTCAAGTTCAAGACGAAAGATAGTGAATTTTTTTGAAAAGGAAGGAAAACGTGGCTATTCCAACAATTAAATATCTGTGTCTTGGTCACAATATGGTTAAGCATACATCCCGACTTAAGTTACTTCAAAAAACCACTACCATTTAATTGACCATGCAACAAATAGCACATTGTTTTCTCCGTCAGAAGACTATTGTATTTCCGTCAGCGGCTCATGTTATCCATTCATTTTTATTATTTTTTTATCTCTCCATTTTCCACGATGAATGAACAATTTTACAACTTTTTTGAAAATGACAAGATTTGCGACGTGCCATCTCTCCAAAGTAGGTTAGCAATGCTAACTTCGTCCTTGTTCTCGGGTGTGTTTTGTTTTAATGGCTTTCCTTCTTTTTCTTCTTTAGTTTTGTTTACTTTTGATTTCGTCGCTCTGCTTACGATGACATTTAATATGTTGGGATGATGATATTTAAGAAGTTTCCCATTTTCTTGTATTCTTCTACAAACACATTCCCTCCTACACAGTAAGCTCAGTTCAAGTATGAATGATACTCACATTTTAGTAAAATGATTTTACATCGTTGTGTGAGTGGTGCAGAGTGAACAATGACTTCTCATCCAAATAATCTCATGTTTTCACGTAAGCTTCTTTAAACATCTATGCAAACATGACCAGACCAGACACTTAAATACTTTGTTATAAGGAGAAGGATTGAATTAAAGGGATTATGGATTCAAGCTCATGACTCACAGGTGAGAGACAGAATGTCTATGAATTCTGTTGAGATTTAAACTGATAATGCATCCACTTTCTGATTTCTCATTAATTTATGGTCCCCATTCCACTTGTCACTGGGTGCAATAAAGTATAAAGTCAATTCCCCTGGTAGAAGATATCAAAGCTTGGAGTTTACTAGTGAAATTTAGTCATTAAATGAAATCTACAACACAGACCAAATATCCTAATTTGCATAATATGAATCAATTACAGACACACATTTAAGTATGTGGCTGATTGAGCAGCCGAGACGAAGAGAAATTAGTGTGAATTATTACAATGAATTCTGTCCTTCATTCCCTGCATTAAATGAAACAATTAGCTCAGTGGGTTTGGATTTGAGAGTGATCCCAATCAAGCCTTGATTATTAAGGGAAGCCAGCCATAATTTAATATTGACATTCGGTCTAAATTATGAGATTAGGACCACTTAGCAAGAGACGATGAAACAGTGTTTTTATTTTATTACTTTTACATCTCCACCGTTTTACTTACACCTGTCATTTGGCTGAAGAAAGGGACAAAGAATCGGACAGAAAGAGCACGCAAGGAAAAAAACGACTGAATCATTTTCCCCATCTGAACAATTCAAAGTAAAATGTGTATGGTTTGTCGTGTTTTTATGAAAAATACGTGAGTCCTTGGTGGTACGGATTATCTTGAAAATTGGGAACAGAAAGAAGATGGTCATTTAATATAACTTAAGTCTTCAAATTGGCACAGAGTACCGTTTACTGATGCACAGACAGATCTTATAGAATAAAACTTACTCTTCCCTACTTGTGGCTGTAGGCGAAATAAAATAAACGCTGTAATGCAATTGACAAACCAGTGCACCCACGCATTTGAGTATTATGATAGAAAACAATGTCAGAGAACTCATCAGTTGCATGAAAAAACAATGATCACGAATTCCAATAGTCAAGTTTGGCTTGACAAGGAAATGATCCCTGTGCTTTATGCACATTACTGAAAAATTATAATACGTGTGTTGAAATTTATATTTAATCATTTCAAAAAGTAAGTTAAGACCCCGGATTTAAGGTACATGGATNTGATCCCTGTGCTTTATGCACATTACTGAAAAATTATAATACGTGTGTTGAAATTTATATTTAATCATTTCAAAAAGTAAGTTAAGACCCCGGATTTAAGGTACATGGATAGTATTTTGGCAGCCTCATCTCGCAATTTATGCGGTTGAATATAGTACAGGATCCTGTAATAATTACGTGCCTACCTGTTGACACTAAATATCACTGGATTAGAAACTAATTTGACTTAAGATTACTAAAATTCATGACACAGTCATGTAAAAAAGTAGATTTCAATCTCTCCCAAGAAATGCTGTGTCCCTAGAACGTTTCGCGTTAAAACTTTAGACGAAAAAACGGTCCTCCATTGATTAAAGGGACGTCACTAATCCGATCTGTGGACATAATTCATTCAAGCCAACCTCATAAATTACTTTGCTATCTAGCTCACACTCTTTGGTGGGGTGTCAAAGTCTCACTTTTTGTGGACAAAAATCCTAAAAGCTGAATAAGTTATTAGGCAGAGAAATCATGACCATCACAACACCTACACTTTTTCCGTGTTGTGCTCTACTCCCAGTTTTGGCTTAGTTATTCTGACACCTAATAAATTTAGGAAAGGATACACTCTTGATTTAGTTGGGTTGAAGGAACCGAAACTTAGTGAAGGAATTGGGTGCATATAGTAAAATAAAATAGTAAAACAATGATGACCATGTTTCACAAAGTCGGTCGACTACAGATGCAAAGACACGGTTCTTAAACCCACCCTAAAAAGCTAAAACGTACGTAAAGTTCACTCATCTTAATATTTTAATTCAATGTGCAACAAACACAAACCTTTTTACATTCAAGGATAAATATGTAGCCCCACAATTCGCAAGTGGTCCAAGTAAAATCTGTTCAAGTAAAAAATGCAGGCAGTGCAACATCTTACAAATTGAATTCGGAAACGAAAATGAGACTGAATTGATATTACTTGGATAGGGAGGGGTAAAATTTGTTCTACTTATCACACACACAAATTAGAACAAGTAAAGTAAAGTCCGGTATAATTTAATTTTACTGTCGTCTCGTAAACAATGTGTCCAATTGCATGAACCAATGCATGCATATATGTCATGAGACAAGGAAACCCAGGCATTTTTTTTAGTGAGTTTGTAAAATAAACGTTAAACGGGCACTAGTGTGTATCTACCAAGAGGCAGGTGAGAATGGTATGTAATTAATATTCAGGCTGAAGCAAACTTTTTTCTTCGGCAATAGACACAACTTGTCATGCATCATCTATCTCAGAAGAAGATCGCATATTTGGAAGATGATGCATATTAAATTAATGGGAGTTTCAGTCAAATCCACAATGTCAGGTTGACTTATCCATTGGCGTATCCTCTCTCTCGCCAACTCGTACTAAGGTAACGGTTATATTGTTTTCTGGCAAATTTACAAAACTTTACCAAAGAAAAAAAACCAGTCTCATCCCAATAATGAAATGTTATGAATCCCCGTTTTTCCCTGGTACAATTTGCATTCGATTCAATAGCTCATTGGTTTGGTGTGGTTGTCTCATGATGACTCTCATCCTCTGACTTTTGACTCTACTTTGTTAGTTGTCCCTTAGCCAAAACAAGACTTGTTTTGGAAATTACCATAAAATTTGTTAAGTAATGATAATACAGACCGTTAGCATGAATTGGGCTTCACCACATAAGAATGCAAGACACAAAACAGAAGGCGTAATAACCGCAATAATGGGACTGGGATTTTTTAACTAATATTACACACCTAACTATTAAACCGAAGTCGGCATATATCGCTGTCATCCTTCAAAATCTTATAATTTAGAATTTCCTTTAAATTCAAATATTTCTGTTTTAATTTTCTTGAATCAAAAATGAATTTGCTTTCTTTGCTTTCACTTAAAGAATGAAAAAAATACTGCCGTTCATGTCCCATTAGTGCAAACACATATTTGTCGTACAACAGTTTGACAGCTTTCTGAATTTTGGTTAAGAATTTTTGCTTGTGATGAATGTAATTCAGTGGTAAATTCTTAGTTATTTGAGACATCATTATAAATATTATGAAGACATTAAAACTTTAAAAAATGACATCACAGGGCACAAAAAAAATTGAAAGTTCAACGACAGCCTTCTATTCTATCATTGCTCAGACAAGATTTAAAGGGCCGATGGTGATCTCTGCGATTAAAAATTGAGACGACTTGACTTGATCTGGGTCTAGTGACCTTTTGTTAATTGGCGAATTTCAAAGATGTTGTGAAATTGTCTTACGTCTGCAATTCATTGACCACAAACTTGTAGACACAGACAGAGAGCAGAGTTAGTTAGAGAAAGTTTTCAGAATTAAATCCATTCATTCAATTTTCAATCATAGTAAAGAAGAAAAGGCAAAATAAGAGATTATTTCTTTGGTGTAAAATCTGCGTAATACACTTCTTCGAAACTTATTGCATTTTGCAGGCATTTGATAACTTGTGGTGTTTAATGATGATGTTTGTGGTCAATCACTTTAGGTGGTTGATGCCACAAAGTGGCTTCTGACATCAGGGGGTGATACTCTTTGAACTCTAAGTCAACTTGTTTGGGTTAAATTATTTTATGAAGGTGTTCAAAAAATATTTGGTCACATGTAAAAATTCGTCAGTAAATATCTAAATTAGGGAGATTATGAAATTATGATATAGACAGAATTGCAAAAAATTGAAACAATTGCAATTTAAACCCAATTATAAAGAATAGCTTCTTGAATGCAGTTACAAATAAGCACTAAGTTAATGAGATGAGTATTTTGGGCATCATTTTTATGTTTAAAACAAGTAATTAACCCTTTTTCATGTATTTTGTAATCATACTAAACTTTAGCCTAGTTTCAAGAACAAATGGTCTGATACTATCTCAGACTTTGAGGAAAGTTATGATTGCAATGTAATCATTGCATCCAAATAAAAAATCGCGAATTTGTTGAAAAGATAGATATTCCTTACTACACACCAACAAGATATAAACATCAATTAGAGTTGCATCCGGCTGTAATGGAGGTTAGTATTTTTTTAAGCATCTCATCTTCACTTAAATACTTATGTCTGCAAAAAATCTGTATCTTGCCAAATAACCTTAATTGATTTGAATGCGTATCAAGTTTCAATTAGTAGAGTCTCAGTTTATTGATTGTTTTTCCGAAAAACTTTTTCGTTGCACCTTATAAAATGGGTTAATTCAATTAATTGCCAGTATCCCAATCTTATCTCAGAATGAGCTTCCTTATCTACAAACTTAATAATAAGGGAGAAGATCTCTGCAATATTGCAATGGATGGATGGATGTTTCAAGGTTTATGAGACGAGACGAGATGAAAGTAGCATCTCTTGATTCTCATGTTGTTTTACGGTCTATTTCAGGAATTAAAAATTATGATGGGCACTTATTTATTCTCTCTCGAACACTTTTTTAACTCTTGTCTGACTTGAAGTATAAGTGAAGTTGCAATTCATGATTCATGCAAGACTAACAAATAAAAATAGGCACTGCATAGTCTTGTGGGATTGGTTTAGAAGAAATAGAAACATTTTAAGAGATGTCTCGCTTTTATCCGTGTAAAGAAAGATAGACACAAGGAAGATGAACGTCAATTCATTTTTTTGCAGGTTTAACAATCTCCGTCCCATCATCATCACATCTCCACCAATACCTGCATCCATCTCAAGCTATTTTTAGACACAATTCATCTTTGCATTAAAAAAGACAGGAGAGGAAGTGCTTGAGCCAATTGAAGTATTCAATTCTCAGCTAATTTTATGTTTGTCATCTCTCCGCCCCTACTTTAGGCATGAATGAAGCTGACATTCCCATTGGGCAGAAAATGCATGACAATTGCAACGCTAATTCATGATTTAGTCACAGCAAACTTAAAACAATTTCATGTATTTTGCTTTGTAGTTTGACACTTGAAAATTACTTGTTTACCCAACTTTTCATTTTATTCAGTTTAAACTTAACTAACTAAAGAATTTGGAGAAAAGATATTCAATTTGCTTAAAAAAAGCGAACAATAAATAAATTGCAATGAATATTGTGTATAACTTTGAAAAATAGAGTTACCGGTAGTAGAAATGTGGCCAAATAAATATTGCAGTTTGAATTTTAGTTATTTTAAAGAATAAAAATTATGCACGTAATAATAGC
>JAAXNX010002898.1:0-12048 GCA_036491905.1 Folsomia manolachei
TTGAGCGATGCAGTAGTTGGGTAATGGAATGCGCAATTCCTGATTGAGAATAGAGCCGTTTCCGATTGTCAATGTACCTGTCTCTTTCATATTTATTGTGATGAGATAGCGGTTGAAAGGAAGAGAATGAAATTACGTGGTTTACAATTTCCGCTGGAAGTGATATTCATTCGAAATTAGTCCACACTTTATGTCAGAAACATAACGACGTCCATTTGGGGCATCATACCTGTTCAAAACAAGTTAAATTTGCGAAATGGATTTTGAAGCAATTATCTACTTCTAAGTTAGTGAAACATTTGTTGTTTTTTTTAATTTTCAAATGCCCATTCAGGTCCTTTCAATTTCGCAAATTGCTTTTTGCTCAAAGCTAAATTTGGTAAATTAGTTTGCTTTTAATATGCAGTGTGAACTTTGAAATGCGAATTACGCATAACGGTTAGGATTTCAGCTGTATTATTATAAAATTCAATAGGGTAAGGCTAACTATCAAAATGGGAAAACCTTTTCATTTAATGATATACCATGAGGATGTTACTCTGTACATCAATTTACCAAAGGTATAAGTTTTTTTGGATCTATTCATCCACAACTGAAGCAACTTTCTTTTTCTAGCCAACGTTGAAACAAAGTTGATTATTGTACCAGTGTTTACGACCTTTACTCACGCATCTTTTGTAGCTATTTGTTCATTTCAAAATTTTAGAACGCTTTATCCACCTGAACTGCACTGCAACTTGCTAAATAAGTAACTGCGGCAATCAGTTAAGTTCTCCAACTGCAATGAACTCATGATTCTATGTTACCACTCCTTTCAACTCTGCAATCAACAGACATTAGGCATACGTACGCATCCTACCAAAATATTTGTACCTCTTTGCTTGGCTCAATTCATCTCTACAAAGTTCATGCCATACATTTCATCAATTTCAGTTCATTTCCCGTCCCTCGTCTTTTACCTTCGTCGAACGACTAGTTGTAAATAATGGACAAAGTCTCAGTCACAACAACCCCAATGTACCAATTCTCCAGAGCAGCAAACGAGCAAACTTATCTTATTTCTATCTATTGCATTTTTCACAACCTTGAATCACGGATATTGCTCTCTGCTGCAAGCAAAGAATGAAATAGATGAGCATTCATTGCACGGCAGTGAACATCTAGAGACCATTGGTCACGAACGGTACAACGTCGGAACAAAGATCTCAATCTATATTGCATCCCTGGAGTTGTCTTTGGGAAGATAACTGAAGCTAGGGAGAATAGTTGCTGCAGTTTAGATAGAGTTGGCATTGTTGTTGTTGATCACTTTACCCGAATTGAAAACTATTTCTAGATTCCTATTCAGTTTCTTTTATCCAACTAGGAATAACTGGTAACTTGAAATATTATACGGTGGATGAAAATAAGAAGTTTAATGACGTTGTGGAGTAAAAATGGATGAAACGCTTTTGTCCTCATCATCTTGAGTTTGTTACTGGGAGCGATCGGAAGGTGTAATGTAATGGGAATCCTACCGGATGAACGATGCTAGTCCAACTAAAAACCTGCAGGGTCTAAATCCCATTAGTTTTATTATTGTTTTTTCTCTTTCGTTATTTTTACCTCTCTGAACTTAGATGACATCGCGTCAACAACTAAAATCGTAGCGAGTTGAAAGAAAAATCCTGTTATTGCAAAAAGAGTTTTGATTTGGATATGATTGTTTTGTGATCATTCGGTTGTACTATGCGCTCACACGCAGGTTGTAGTTATAACGTAATGCACACCAAACAGAATATGGTAACATTATTGCAATAATTATCCAATTTTGATTGCTAACGATTGATGCACTAATTTGCTTGCTTTGCAAAATTATAGATTGCAACACCGAAAAACCAAATAGTGTGTTGAATAAAGTTACATACCAAAAGCTATATTTCGAAATCGAATCAACTTTAGCTAACGAAACGGCATTTCAACATTAACACTCAACATACTGATGAATATAGGTACATCTCATCTAAATAAATGTCCAATAAAAACTCTCCAAACTCTGTCTTTGATTACAACCAACTGCAAATAATTCCAGAGTTTTGTGCAACTTGCAACTATTTCATTCCTGTTCTAGTACATAAATACCTTGCCTGAGCAAGTGTACTTTGTGTATCAAAAAAGTTGGATTTGTTACTGAACAGCTAAATAAGAGTATCTGATTCAGTTCAGTGTTAAATTATTAAAAATGAAGTTGGAATCCATTGTATTTTTTGCCTTAATAGTAAGCATTTCTAAATTACTTTTCTGGATTTCTTTTACAGATATCTGGACAGTTATTAATTTTTGTGGTATTTCAGGTGTTCTGTTCTGCCATTCCAGTATTCGAGGAAGAAGTTAAGCCAGTAAAGACTGAATCTATTAAAACGGTAGAATTTGTAAACTTTTATAAATATCGTCAATTTAGCTGCTTTAATGATTGTGTTACTAATCAGAAAGAAAAGCTGCGTCAAGATGAGGAGGATGGCGTTGGAGAAATTGAACAAGTTGGCGAACAAGTGAGTCAAATCATCAATGGTGAGTTGGTTAATGAAGCAATACGAGATGATTTGTAAAATATCATGTAACTAAATAGCATACTAAACGCATATTTGATATCTAATTCTAGGAGTTCTGACTGGGAATTTTGGCCAGATCTTTGGCGGATCGACTGGTTTCATTACGGAAACGGATACACAAGCAGGAGTGGATAATATTCTTGTCGGCGTCGCTACCCCCTTGAACACAATTCTTGCTCAAGCTGTAAAACAAGGGCAGCAATACTATAACATCACAACCGCCCCACCTCCAACTCTTTTCCCTCCAACGCCACAACCTGTCCTAGTTGTCGTCAATCCTGTAACTCAACCTGAACAACAAAACGGATTGCCATTAAATCCAGTTGTGATTCAGCCACAACAGCATCAGCTACCCTCAGCAGCACAAGTTAAGGCTCAACCAGCAATTGCCGGTCCTGCAGCGCCTGTTGCAGCCCCTGTGCAACAAACTCCATCCGGAATTGCGACAGGGCCACATGAACCCGAAGCCCCTGAAGTTGTAACAGCCAGCCATGGAGAAGACGAAGATGAGGATTCTGAATCTGAAGCAAAATTACGAAAACAATGAGTAAAATGATAGATGTTTTTGCAATTAAGGCGCATTGTTTTGCAACGACAAATGTATAGTTACAAATAACCAATTGCTGATTAAAACAATTCACAAACAAAACTAATGCTCGGTGGTTATCCATGTACTAATAGACAAAATTACGTGGCCAACTAAACTGAATTTGTTTGCGATAAAAGAAAGATGTTCCGAATGTCTTACACAAAGAAAAGTAAGACAACGAAACTTAGAAGGGATTTTATTTACGGTCAAGATATTAGTTTCAAAGCCGAGTAAACACAGAAATGGCTTAAAGGCTCTTTGCTTCTCTCATTCTTCTCATTTTCTCCTACTTCACGCTCTTGGCACCCTTCCCTCTCAATATTTCTTTCTTTTAATGGAAAAATCGGATACCCAAACAGACAGGAAAATTTATTCGTCCACATTCTGCATGGAATTGCGTGAGAAAAATATTTTAGTTGAGCAAATCTCTTAGCCTGAAAGTGGTCATTTGTTCGTGATGCTTGAAGAAGCCAGTTCCAAAAGAAATTCAACCAAGTTTCCGAACTTTTACAGATAGCAAAGCCATTTAGTTTTGGTTCGCATCTGTGTGGCAAGCTAGCATAAACGAAGAAAACGTTTTGTTCTGGCAGTTTAGTTTTCCCTTTTTAGTGGTCAACAGAAAAATATCTTGATCTTATCTTTTTGATGGTGGTCTAGTCAACGGACCAAGGGAAAATGAAAAAATATCAGGATCGCTATTTGTTTCAAGAAAAACATATGCCGCCCTTCTTACTAGAAATTGCCGTCTGAATGTGCTGTCCTGCACATTCAGGATTTATTGAAAAACTAATTGTTTTATTTATTTATTTACAGTGTGTTAGAACTTTGTTTACATTTTCATAAAACTAGTCACGAATCGAATCTTCCTCTTCTTGTCTCCTTGTTGCATCACAAGTAAACCAAGACAAAATAAACAATTCTTCTCCAATGAAGTGTATGCACTTTATAAATTGCTTTTCAAAATTCTATACCATTTTCATTGTGATTTGGATGGGAATGGGAGGGCATAATACAAATGAACAAAAATATAAAGCTGCACAAAGTTTTTATATAAAGAGGTATTTTCTGCTGAGACAATGCAATTAGGTCGCACAATTGCAGAGGTAGGTGGGCATCTGATTATGGCTTTTTTATTCATTTCGACAACTGGGATACAAAAGGTGTGAATGAGTTATTGCATCGTGGGCTGTTCTTAACTACCGTGTTATTTGTGCTAACGTGCAATTGAGTTTTGAGGAAGTTTTTGAGATGCATAGAATTTATGTTCGTTCTGCAACAGGAATAAGTAGATAAAAGAAACATTAATTTTATAGCTTAGAAAATCGGTTTTCATTGGGAAATATTATTATTTTTTAGGGACCGAATCAGTAATACGGGCCATTTCCATTATTTTGGACAAAACAATCAATCCAGTGATAGTGGAGAAGACTTAGTGCGTTATCAAATAAGATTTAATAATTGGTAATGAATGGAAATGACTCAGTTGAGAATATCTATGATTTGCAGAAACTGCTTATATAATTGTGATGGATTTGGCATATTTTCTTCTGGAATCAGCATATGCCGAGAAACTGATGGCCTTGATGAATCGGTCCATAAACTACTTTCAATGAAAATTAGACTTTTACTTAAATGGCTACAAACTATTCACCGGAAACTAAACTGCTGCCACGAAATCGTATGTATACTAAAAGTGTTACTGTTGTTGTTAGAAGAAAGGACAGGAAATGAAGGTAAATAGGTCGTTTTGTTTAACTATGACTCACTTGGAATGAAATGAACTTGAATAGTCGAAGTGTAGCAAAAGGGAGGGCAGAAAACTGCTGCTGACATGGCTCATCAAATTCCTTTGTTTTTCTTAATGAGGTTTGAAATGTTAATGGGTTGCAATTTGACCTTGACTGGTTTTATCATTTTTCCACATCAAGGAAATGCATCCAGCGTTTGCTGGATTTAAAGGACACATTACTATAAATGGAAGGAACCGGGCATAAGCTTCGTAGTAGTTACGATAATACGAAATAAACTAGAAAATAATTTTAAAATTGAGCTGTTTAATTTTTAAACTCTGTCATTTTATATTGATGTCACTTTCCGTATGAGATTCAACATTATATGTGTTATTCAGGAAAACTGAACATCATAAACATCAATCATTTTGGAGTTTTTTGCGACCAATCAGTTTTTGTTAATTGTACAGACTTGTATTTAAACCCAATTTTCAACTAAAAATGGAATTAACTGAGTAAACCACGACATACATCATTGCATTAATATTCATTGGCATATTAGATCGGATAACGAAACTACTTCTCAATCCTTAGCAAATACTGCATATTAAATGTGAAATTTTGCGTTTGGGCTTCTACTGTAATTAGTTTCTACCTGATATGCATATTTTGACTCATACATCATTCCGTAATGATAAATAAAGTGCAACAGCGCAAAGTGCAACTCAACCCAACAGAACAACGCCTAAATGACTGAATGGATACTTGTGGATGATACACGGCTCAAATTTATGCCTTGTTTTGCCCTCCTTGTTTGACGCCCGACTTGAAATGATTTAAAAGATGATGAGATGAGAAAGGAGCCATGACAATTTCGGGGACCACCCTTTTCTGCTGTGCTGACTGACTAATAATACATCATCTGTCCGCCCGTGCACTGCACAATTCATTATCATTACGATTATCCAGTCTCTTCTCTTTGCGTTTTCAATTCTTATGCACATAATAAACGAAAAGAGAGAGAGCTAAAAGATATTTGACGTAAGAATCAAATGTAGAAAATAATAGTAACACCAACTCTTCGGGTTGTTGCGTAATGACATCAACACATTTTGAAATAAAAGTTGTCACGTTATTTTCCATGTCTAAGTCTGTGACATGAACTTTTAGTTCGCCGTGTCAAATTCATTTTTCGTAATGCGAATGGATAACATTAAGTTGATTAAAATATTCCATTAAACAAATGCTTGAACAAAGGAGCATGTTGTGGCATAAATTCATAAAGATAAGAGTGAGTACCTCCAGATAATGTCACATCGCAGGTGCATGGCTACAAGAATAGGTTGAATGCTAAGGATAGTTTTGATGAATTTTATCTCCCCCAGAATCTTCTGTGGGAAATGGCAAAGATACCGGTTAAGAATGAGAATCGGAAGCATTAAGCTGGAAAAGGAAGACATGCGTCTTTTTCTTTAAATATGAATGGGAAATTCACGTACATATATTGCTATCCTCTTTTCTTTTGGCATTCAAAGTAATCTCTTCTCATGGGCACTGAGCAGGGTGTGTACCGTAATGTGCTATGGTAATTGTACCTGTTCGCATGCTATGCACTAAAAAGTGAATAATGAGGTGCGGAGGTTTCACCTTTTTTGTTTTGTCTGATCTGCCTCCAGCTTCCACTTATCCACCTGGACATAAATCAAAACTCAAATTAAATAGTGAGGTTTTTAGTCGATGTACTTTCTGTTAATCTACCGTGCAGAGAATTCTTGTTTTACAAATAGTTCGTGTCGGTGGAATATAGAACTCTTCCATTTGAGTTTGTGTAGTTAAATCACACCGACAAAATTTTCCGAAAGGTTTATCCAGTCATTTAATTCAAATCTTCAGAATAAACAATTTTCATATTAAAACGCCAGACATAATGAACCCATCTGCAAAAAGCCTTGTTAATTATTTGTGTAAACGCACCGAATGCTATGGAATTAGTGGCATTTAAACCCGTTGGTTTGAGCAAATGATGGCTGGTTTAACCAGCCATCAATTGTTGCATCAAATGATGTAATGGCCAATTCCAGTGGTTAATAAATTTATTTAAAGCCCACCCTGAAGGCTTCTCTCCAGCTTAGAAATCACTGTGACAAAACTATAGACTCCAAAGTCCCACTCGGATAAAGTATTATCGCTGAGGAATAATTGAAGATGATATCAAAGGGCTGAACCTAAATTCCTTCGCTCCACTTTGAGTTGAACAATGAAATGTAACCTTGTTCCAGTCCTTCCAAAAAGAGATGGACAAGCAGGAGAAAGTAAGTATCAGGTTGTAAACTATTGTTAGTTTTAGTGTCGGTCTCTCCGCTACAAGTTAAGCCATTCGTCGTATTCTTCTGGTATACATCGACGAACATTACATTGCTTTCGAATTTTTCTTAAAAGGAGGCACGAAACTCACGACGTTAGGTTAGAATTCCATAGGTTAGAATTCCATGGATGTATGGATGGATTGGAGTATAAGCACAGACAATGTGGACCGGAGATAGAATAAAAGAATTTGATGGGACACTAGTGAGACATAGAAAGTGATCTTAATGTGACATAAGGGAACAGTTTCGAAACCATTTCTTGAAAAACTAAATGGAAGCCTTAAGCATTTTCTGTCCACATAATGCTGCATTGCAATTGCACTCTTGTATAGAAAAGTCTGCCCGAAACATTGTTGGTCTTCAATTACACGAATAATTCAGTGAAATTCGTTCCACCAAATGAGGAGATCTGTCTTCAATCTCATTTTGTTTGTTGGAGAAGGCAGAAATGTAGGATTTCTTATTAACGTGACCTCGTTGCAATGCTCCAATTCACATTTCATGTTTTTTAAGTTGATTGCCTAATTTTTTTTAGAGAATAAAGGAAAAATTCATTATTTCGCAGTATTGGGTGAATGCAAGTTTAAAAGTACGAATTCGCATAGTTTTTGTGGTTTTTTTTAAAGATTTCCATGAAATTTTCTACGTAGAAATTTAGAAAATGCGAGGTCTACATTTTTTCTTTTCTGCTACATTCGCAACATTCCACCAGAGTCCAGTATAAATGATGATTTGTGACGTGAAGAGGGTTGGTAGCTTCTTGCGTGATTTAACAGATTTTCGTGCCATGAAAACATAAGCAACATGAAAATGCGTTGGACAAGTTAAAAACTCAGCAGGATACCCGCTCGCTCAGATTGTTTTGTTTCCATTTCACTACTTTGGACAAAACAAAAACTGAAAATACGGATCCTGCCCCTTTCTGGACTGAAAATTGTCGCAGCTAAAAAAGGAGGATGATTCTAAGTATTTGTGCTTTGCATATGAATTTCGAAATTACGATTTCATTCACCAGGGATACTAGTAGTACGACAGATGTACATATGTAGGCTTCAGCTCCGTGTAAGTGAATGATTGTCTATCTTACTAGTTAGTATTACATGCCTCTTTCCAGGTATATTTTTTTGTTAGAATTAAGCCATTGAACTAATTATTATTATCAGTAACATAAATTACGTATAAGTAAAGTGTCATCAACTACCGATAATTACGTATTAATGCCAATAGTGACCCATTAATTGGCATTGTTGCTGAAGCAAATTAATGAAGTGTCACCACTCACAAATTTCGCAGACATTCTATGGTGAAATTAACCTGCACGAGAAGGCTTTATTTGTATTGAGCTGGCTTATTAAGCTGGATGGAATGCTTATCTGGGCTTCATCAATTTCCGCCTTTATCCAATACAACGATGCGGAAATATTTTTACAAATAACTAAAATTTTTGGTTATTCACTTCATCGGTTTCCAAGTTTTATTATTCATAGCATTGAACGCTATCCGAAAAATGACTTGATTGACTTGTTTTGTAAACTTAACGACTGCGTTTCCTTCCACACTAACACCATTTAGTTTTTATGACGAGTTATTCGTAATTGTTTTTAATTGTTTTAAAGAAATTTATACACAACCTCAAATCAATTGACTACCTTCTAATTTTAAAGTAGAATTCAACACTTTGGCACTAAATCTTTCAGTTACGGACAATTTCTGGGACACTTTGCTATCACCACTTTCCCGTATTTCCTAACTTATTCTCTATCTTCCCAATAAGAAATATCATAAACTGGTTTTTGAATTGTTATGCATCTCATATAAGATAATTTGCTATCACCACTTTCCCGTATTTCCTAACTTATTCTCTATCTTCCCAATAAGAAATATCATAAACTGGTTTTTGAATTGTTATGCATCTCATATTAGATATTTTCAATTTCAATTTCAAGTTTATTTCGTCTCCATGGCCCATTCATGGCCTGCACTTTGCAATAAAATAAACTCCATTTCCTCCATTCTGAATTCCAGTCCATGTCCAACTTTCCCTCTTCCAACTTCCGTCGTATTCTTCCTGCTATATATGCAATCCTCCCGGTTTCTAATGCATATTTTATATTTAAAGATTTAAAAGTATGAATGATACGACGTCGCCTATTTCAATTGAATGAGTTTCGCCAAACCAGCATTCAAATTCCCTGCACTCGAATGAATAAAATGAGCCATAAAACAGGATGAAGGGAGAGAAATGGGTAAAGAAAAGTAAAATTCGAAAACTATCCACGTTTATAATAAATGTAATAGAACCAAATATTCGTTTAAAGTAAATTGGTTGGTTGCAGTCATGCCTATATTGACGACTTTAGCATTAGAATATCTGGTATCGGCTTAATTATTTTATTGACCTGTCGTCGCAGAGTTTCATGTACGTTTTTACCTTTATACCAAACTATTTACGATTTTCATAAATCAGTTGATAATGAGCTTTTCATTCATTCCGCCGCAATTTTTGCATCAACTATTATTTCATAAAATCCATTATAAAGAGAAGTTGAAAATGATTTGATTTAAAAAAAATTTGATGATTTTATCAAAAGGTAATCCAAGAAGAGTAAGAATTATTTTATTTACAACTGGATTTTCTCATGCAAATGACACGAATACAATCTTTTGTGGGCCTTGAACTAAACGAGATATAATTTATTTATTATCTCGGACGGAAAGCCATAAATACATTCAACGCATTCTCAATTCTCATCCCCCATGCATGCACTCTTGGTGTATGTAGCCGAGTGATATTTATGGGTGCACTTGTATCAGACATCAAGGTTTGGTTTGTTTAGATGGGTTTTGTTGTGGGAAACGAATGAATTCTCGCATTCTATTTTCTATTTTTATTGAGTTTTTGTAGTGAAGTGAGACATAAATAAAAACAGGTCTCCGCCTACAAACACAAAACTCAAAGCCACACACATTGTCATATTCAAATTTTGATATTATTTTAACCTTACTTGTCTGTGCGTTTATGTCTGTTTGGATCGGTGCATGTCAGGGCAAGTTTTGAGTCTATACTGTTTTAATATATGTGCGTAATTCAATCCTACATCTAACTTGAAATTATTTATACAACTATTTTAAAGCCTTGGATATAAAGATAAAGTCCGTGTAGGACATTTCTAAAATTGAATCTCCAAGAGTTAATCAGCCTCATTAAAATGGCCACACAACCCGAATTCACACATTTTCCCACGTCTACCTCCATGGTCAAACTTTTCCAGTAATGCACAACAACCACGCCTTCAGCTACCCTCCCACCCTCACTCATTTCTATGGAACAATTGACGCTTACCGAAGTAATTCTAGTTTTAGAATCCTTATGCAGTTTAAGTTTTACGAATTACAATTGTGCATTTTTATAATACATGTCCACTCCGCAAGCTAGAGTTTCTCTAGAATTTCACGGAGAGTAACAATACAGTTTTTTGAAATCTGTCTTCCTCCTTATTTAGTTTAGACAGTTTGTAAATGGTTACATTAGCACATATAATTATTCTTTTATCCCTCTACGCGGAGTTAGAGTGTGCTCTTCCAAAAATAAAATGTGTATATACCTTCATTGTTGCATTTATCTCGTTCTTTTGTCGTGTAGCATTGAGTTTCTGTTCTGTAATTAGATTATTCACTTATTTACCTTTATTTTCATCCGGAGATCACTATAAATTTTCATGCGAGCGCTCGCTGACCTCCTAGTGAATCATCTTCAGTGCAATTGTGTGTCCAACATTTTAACTCTTCCAAAAATAAAATGTGTATATACCTTCATTGTTGCATTTATCTCGTTCTTTTGTCGTGTAGCATTGAGTTTCTGTAATTAAATTATTCACTTATTTACCTTTATTTTCATCCGGAGATCACTATAAATTTTCATGCGAGCGCTCGCTTACCTCCTAGTGAATCATCTTCAGTGCAAATGTGAGTCCAACATTTTAGAAAACATCAGTATCCGTCGAACCAAAGCGACCAAACATACACAAATCAAGTTTTCTAGTCTCTTCAAAAACTGGAGAGAAAGAGCAAGGAAAAAGATCATCAAAAAGAAATGTGGGCAGAAGAAGTGAAGAAAGTGCAGTCATTAGTTGCACCTGTGCTGCCTCCACACCACGCACACCTGTCTCTATTCTATCCCTTACTTTTTTCTTTATTTTGTTCCATTTTCTTCACCGAATTCGGAAGTTGACTTGGTTTCAAAAAACAAGTCCTGCTACTGCAAAAAAAAGAAACACATAAAACTGAAAGACAGCGTTACACCGCAATTCATTGGTAATATGCGTTCTGTATTGAATTTAACGTAGTGTAAGCACTTAAAATGTGCAGTTCCTTTTCTGAAGAGTAGCTAACCATTCACTTCAAAACATCTGACTATCTGTATTAACTGCACAACACACTTTAAACTTAAAAAACGCATCGTCATACAAGTTCAAGAGCTGGTTATTAAAAAGTGTTATGAATAGACCTTGACATTGCATGCAAGGTGAACTGCTCCAGTTTGACTCAAATTCCAATGAAAATTGATGAACTATGATGTCCCCCTTCACACGCCATAACCATAACTAAGAGACTCACGGCGTTGAACGGTGCTTGAAAGCATCTCATTGTGCGTATGTACTAATTTTCAAGCCTTATTTGTTCCTCCGACGAGTTTCCGATGAAAATTTAATGGTTTTGCTTGGAGTGCATCGATCGGCCAAGTTGTAACGAGGAGTAAACGCAAAACGCAT
>JAAXNX010002899.1:0-12044 GCA_036491905.1 Folsomia manolachei
GATCCACATCCTTGGGAGCCTTATTCCGAAATGGAGCAAGGTTTTAGTTTTCAACAAGCTCGAATGTTTCACGACACATTTTTCACAGCTTGGGATGTCGCAGCGGTAAGTGGACACAATTGTGTCACATAATTGACTCTTTGCTAATTAAGGTACCAAGTAACTAATAAAGTCTCATTTTTATCAGCCCATGATAACCAAGTTGGTCAAAGACAAATATGACGACTACCGAGAAAAATATCATGGCTCCGACACCGTAGCAGGACATGCCGGAAGGTCACATCATAGTTCCGAAGAAAGTGGTGAGACTACCACTAATATTAGTAGCAATAAGACCACACCTATTACACCAACGGATAAGCCGAATGTCACAAAAGTGGATAAGAAACACAAATCAAAAACGAAGGGAAGAAGACGCAAATCGAAAAACAAGAAGAGGACCCAGGACCAAGATGAGTCTGGAATAGGGAGATCATTCAAATTAGCAAATGTTAAGGTGAAGCCGGTCAAAGAGGTCAAATTCATTTTTGAACGAACGACACCTTCCTTCATTTCTACCACGTTGGGAACTGAAGGCGAAGTGTCACAACCAACAATTAGATCCGCAATTATGCCCCCACCAAAGGAAGGGGAGGAAAGATAAGCCCAAACTGGGGCAATTTCATCAAAATTTTATTTCGAAATTTTGCAATAAAGTACAAAAATATTTGCAATTTCATTCACATGCAAATTATTACGTCCTTCATCATTCCTTGGTTGTTTTGCACTTCATAAATCGCTGAACAATGATTGTCCAACAAAGCATTCCTCTTGCAAAAGTTATACAAGTTCTGCAAAACGTCAACTCAACCGGATTTTGAGACACTGATGGCATTGACAAAGTAATTTACTGGCCATTGTTTCATTTCAATGTTCGGTTAAATTCCACCCACCAAGTAATATCCACCACTTCAAACTCAATCCAATTTTTGTTCCCATTCCCTCAATAAAAGTAGAGATAACCAGTTGGAAATTAAGCTTGAGCCCAAAAGATTACCAACACCAACGCCATCAAGGCCTCTTCTCAAGGCACCAGGAAACCATGAGGGTCGCTGGCTTATCTCTCCTGCTCACTATCTATGTCGCCGTGCAACTAGGACCCACCCCCACTCAAGGCGTGGACGTGGGTAATGTAAGTACCCATAAAAAAATTTGATTTCCCAGAAATTCTGAGAAATTTCTTTGTTCCTAACAAACGCATTTTTTTAACAGACCGTGAGCAACGTCGGAATCGCGGATGGGCTTATCGGATCAGCAGCGAGGGAGGATGACACCCCAGTTGTTCCGACAAATATAACCACGCCTGCGCCTGTGGGTCGCAGTATCAAGAAAAAGGACCCTGTACCAGCACCAGTACCAGATCCGGAAGACGACGATGACGACGACGATGATGATGACGACGATGATGATGATGATGACGACGACGATGATGACGACGACGACGATGATGATGATGACGACGACGACGAAGAAACCTCATCCGAAGAAGAAGAAAGATTACGAAAAGAGGAAGAAGAAAGACTCAGACGAGAAGAGGAAGAACGACGCCAACGAGCGGAAGAACGTCGACGGGAAAGAAGGCGCAAGGAAAAAGCTCGCAAACGTATGAAGGAACGTATGAGGAACCGGGGTCGCCGAGGTCGCAGAGGACGTGATTAAAGGGATGAGGAGTTGTATGCAAAATGACAGCATATTTTTATTGCTTATCAATTTGTATTAATGATGGTTAAAGACAAAGTAAAGAATTTCGGGGTTCTCGCACTCAATCTGCTGGACATTTTTTTGTAATCATGAAATAAAGTTGGGTGGATAATATCATGATAAGCTTGGAACACGTTTTATAACATATTTTTTTTAATTAAAAAATTTTTTTAATTATAAAACCAAGCTCATTTCCAGAATAATTCAAAATTTAAAACTTAAAAAAAAATTTGCACGCGAATCTCAATCTACGTAACTTTTTGGGTCATCCGTTTCAAGAACAATGCATCCCGTCTTGTTTAACGATTCCTTTGTCCATTACATAAAAGCTTGCGCATTCACCAATTATTGAATGAATTGATTAAAACGCGAGGTTACAAGTAAATTCCAACCAATAATATGACGACATCCTTATTTTGCAAGGACGCTCCTTGCAGTGGCAAATGACGGTTTTCGCACGGGATTCCAATTACTAGCCAGATAGCATGATTCTATTTCCGGGATCTGGTCGCTCCCTCGTGGCCAGCTTTGTGTTAATACTTTACTTCGCAGAAGTTAGCTGTTCCCCACTTCTTAATGTAAGTGAACACAATTATACATCCTTACATAATTCAAGATTTTCTTAAATCAACTCCTCCTTAGCTGGATCTGGGCGACATAAAATTAGACGTCCCCCGAACCCCACGGCCAAAACCTTCCACCTCGACTGAAACTAGTTCTACCACAATCTCCACCACGGCTGAAATTACCACTGAAGATGACTCCACAACCACAGACGACGACACAACAACTCCACCCACGACCAAACCACCAACAACAAAAGCAACTTCAACTCAACCACCCCCAAAACTAAATGACTCCGGGAACACCACAGCAGCCAACGCTACCGCGCCCAAAAGCAACACTACAACGACCATAATCACGACTACCACCATTACGAAGACAGTCACCAAATTAAAGCCGAAACCCAAGCCAAATGTCACAGTCACAGGTAAAATTTGTCTGATTCATTCCCTTAATAAATTTCCTAACAATTCCCACTGTTAAGAGGGAACTACACAAAGATCTGCGCCACAAGGAAGAGGATTCGGTAAACGGCCACCGGCTAAAGCTACACAAAAAACAGATCCTCCCACAACTTCGGAGCCGACGACGTCCGAAGAACCAAGTACTGAGATGTCGACCACAGAGAGTGACGCCACAACTACAGGTAAAACATTTGTCTGCAGAATGCATTATCTGCAGAATTACGATGTCTTTGCTATATTTTTGCAGAAGACACCACTCCCACTGAAACTCCAACCACTGAAGAAACAACTAAACCAGTTCCTGTACCAACTACAACTCCGACGCCGAAAGGAATGAATAAATCTGAGCCTGCTGCAACATCTCGACAACCATCTCCAGGATCATCGAAGCGCAAAGAAAAAATTGATGTGGAAGGCGAGAATTTCAGATTGCGAATGGAGGAGGAATCCGAAGACAATCCCGATTCGGAAGGNGAGTGGAACTGGAACGCCAACAGGAAATGGTGGCAAAGGTGATCGGGGTTCTTCATCAGGTAACAATTCTGGAGATGGCAAATCTGGGAAAGGCAGCACTCCATCCAATGGAGGCTTCGGAGGACCAGGTGACAGCTCAAAATCAAACCCTGCTCAAGATCAAGGCCAAGGCGGAGGAAAAAACCAAGCATCTCGCGACAAATCTAAACAATCTGATAATTCCGATAATGGCACTAATGAAAATACTAATCCAACTGAGTCTACTGGAGATGGCAAATCTGGGAAAGGCAGCACTTCATCTAATGGAAACTCCGGAGGACCTGGTGACAGCTCAAAATCAAACCCTGCTCAAGGCCAAGGCGGAGGAAAAAACCAAGCATCTCGCGACAAATCTAAACAATCTGATAATTCCGATAATGGCACTAATGAAAATACTAATCCAACTGAGTCTGGGGATAACTCCTCGGGAACCGGAAGCAGTAACGCTAAAGGTCAGAATGCCGACCAAACCAGAAAGAAATCTCCAAACAGTGGGTCAGACAGAGATGAAGATGGCAATCTTAAAAAATCTTCGGGAACCGGAGATTCAACTGACTCCGGTACACAAAGCAATCCAACTGATTCCTCTTCTTCTCGTGACCCATGGGGATCAGGAAATCCCACATCTGGGTCCGAAAACACCGGAAATGAAGGCGATGATGAGCTTGTTGATAATGAAGGTGATGGAAGTAACAACGCCTCACCAAACAGTATGGCAAACCCTTACGCAAAACCTGGATCCGGGAATAAACCGGGTTCATCTGTCGGAGCAAAGCCATCCAAGACCAACTCAGGATCTTCACCTTCGTCGCCATCTGCCTCCAAGCTTAAGAAATTTAACCAAATCAAACTCCGAGATGGAACGGAACTGAATTCTCTCGAATTTTTTGGATCATCATCCGGCGACTCATTTTTCAACCCAAGACCCAATCCTCGACCTCAGCCCGGCACTTCGAGTAGGATTGACACTCGCCCAGGGGGTTCTGGTCCCAATCAGAAAAGGCCATCTCCATCCCCACCCTTTACAAGATACGAGAATCCCACTGGTGACAGACCTCAATTCAGAAGAGGTCCCAAGTCCTCGGATCCCTTTGAATCCGATCCATTCGAGGATGACATGGACGTTGACCGCAGACTGTCCAGGATGGGGCCTTGGAACACTGGAGGAAAGTCTGGAACTGGAACTGCTACAAAACCGAGGAGTAAGTTTGAACAAGACAATTTTGACCCCAACCCCTACGCCAATAATAAGGGATCGGGTAGCACCAGTCTGAAGAACTCCACAGAAATAGAACGAAGCTCGGATAACGGGAAGCGGAAGAGTGTTCAAGACACGAAGGTAAAGGCGTTTAAAAATACAAAATTTGAACAAGGAGAGCCCGTCGAAATTGAGCAGGA
Organism: Folsomia manolachei; assembly: GCA_036491905.1. Classification (NCBI taxonomy): domain Eukaryota; kingdom Metazoa; phylum Arthropoda; class Collembola; order Entomobryomorpha; family Isotomidae; genus Folsomia; species Folsomia manolachei. Next base: position 4,680 of record JAAXNX010002899.1, read on the forward strand.
AGAGGATTCGGACATTGTTTCAAAAAATTTGAGATCTGACATGAAAAACAAGGGCTAAGTCATTTTTATAAAAACAAAATTTAATAAAAATTTAGAACACAAAATTGTTCGGTTTTATTGATTTATTTCTTCTGCAAAAATACTGCGAAATATTCGCGCATGCTAAACACAACAAAATCATTTTCATACAAATACGTGCAATATTGTACTAAGTAACAATTTTAAAATCTTCACCTATTGACGCTTATCTTGCGCCTTCTTCCTTGTCAACCTTCTCAAAAGATCCAGAGGCGATTTAGATTTGCGTGCGAGTGGGTGTGGTGAAGCGGTGCGACTGTGCGGATTTTTGCCACTATGGCGCTTATTGTGTCGACGGTGCTTTTTACTCCTGTGATTAAGGCGTGGTCGTGATCGAGATCTAGTTGGCTTATCAGAAGTTATCCTTCCCTCATCATTACTGGATTGCTCGTCGGCATCATCCCTCAAAATATGGAGTCTACCATCGTCATCTTCTGCCCATTCTTCGAATACTTCGGCCTCATCCTCCTCCCTCCCTTGGTGATCATCTTTAATGTCTGTGAGATTCAGGGGATACTTATTTAGAAAGTGGTATTTTGCTAATGTGTGTTTTTTGGGAAACAGACACCTTAATAATGGACTCATGCCTATTTTCCTGTCTTAAACGATTTCTATTTATGAGCTCACACCTACCAAATTATTAGACAAAGTTTGACAGATGCGTTAGTAGGACAGGCGATAACGTGTCATTAAGATTATTGTTGCATTTCTTGTTTTAAGTTTGCATTTTGTCTGTAAATCCCATTCTAACAGGATTATCCTAGTAAGAGTGAGCACGACATTGTATATTATTCCGTGTTTTAGTTCTAGCTTCCTGCTCGTTAAGATAACAGGAAAAAAACGATAAACATTTTCGTGTAATGATGTCATTCAATTCAGTATCTGCCTTAATCCGGCCCTACCTTAGGCGACAATGGAAAAGTTGTTGGTTTATGAGAAACAATGTATAAATTTCCCTGCCTTCCTTTTTCCGAGTATTGCATAAGTCAGTAAAGGAAGAAGATTAATGAATTATCACCTCACATCTAAGTACTAAATTACCTGTCCATACTCAATTTAAACAGTAGTTAACAAGCAATAGTTAATCAACAACCGAATCACGCTTAAATTCTATTTCCTGTCTAAACCTCAATTCGCACGTAATCCTTCCATTCTGACATAACTTTTCCTTTTGTGTTTAATCAAACCTAAAATTAACTCCCTTTCAGGCACCTGTTATGAAAAGTGAATATCTTTTTTGCAATTTTTGCAAAGTCATCTTCTTTTTCTTGTACTTGCCAAAATAGATAAATCGGATCTCAATGAAAAGCTTGCATGTGCCAAACTAATTGTGGTGTGTCATTCTACTTATTAAGTGCATTACACAAGGAACAAAGTAACAAATGTTGGTAACAATCCGTATTCAAATCTTAAATTATGTGCAGCGTGCAATTGTGAGTGTCCGGAAGCAAAAAATAATAATGCACAGTTTTGGCACATCTACTTGTAAATAGTTTTGTATACTAAACATCTCTTAAAACCTAATAATTTAATGGGTCACAGTCCATCCTTCATTTTCCCAATTATACTTCCCATACCCGTCATGTTTACTCTTTGCATTGTTATCCCTATCAAATCTGGACCATGAGTTGGAACTGGTTAGTATCGGAGAGGATGAAATTGTGGAAAACTTATATTTCCGGTAATTAGGCGAATACGGGATTACAGGTTGAGACTTTTTCGGCGACAATTTCGGCGACAATCCGACTCCCTTGCTACTGCCATACCGGACTGGGACCGGGTTCCGATAACTAGAACCCAGATTACCATCTTCCAACGTGGATTGGGAGCCGTATAAAGATCTGGCCCGGGTCGGGGTCACACTGCCACTCCTACTTTTAGTGGGTGTGGGCTTCTCACTAAATTTATCCTGATTATCATTACCCTTATCATAATACGATGGTGGGAACGGTCTGCTACTGCTACTGCTGCCACTACTGGGTTTCGAGCCTCTCCGATATTTCGGACGATATCCTCCCGAAGATGGAGATCTCTCGGAATCCTGTCCAAAAAGAGCAAATGGTTTCGGTGACTTTTTAGGCTTCTTAGGACCAAACGTGAAATAAGGATCCTGTCCATAACCATTGGATCCTGGTCGTGGGCGTCCTTTCAGCGTAGAGAATGTATTTTTTGGCTCATCCTCCTCTGAAAAGTTGCAACAAAAAAATTTGGCAAACATAATTTTCGCAATATTAAAGCCTTCCAACCTGCATAAGACACAAATTCAGGTGCACCAGCCCCAAAGTTGTAATGAGACATCGGCTCCTCCTCCGCGGATGAGGGTCCACTACCCCCGTAAACATACTCGTTCCGATACAATTTGGCTCCTGGAGGTCCTTTGTATACCGGACTGTTGGCCGTGCTCTTATCATAATTATACCCGTAATCATCATAACCTCCTTGCATCGTATTAAACCATCCTTCCGGAGCATAACCCTGTGTCGGGGAGTAACCCTCATTACTGGAGGGGTAAGGATTATATCCCCCAGTTTGGGAGGACGCATAACTTCGGCTCGGAGAATCTAGGGCATCTCGGTGAGAATCTTCGTCGGAATGGTACCTACTGGATTTTTGAAAAAAATGGAATTTTCCTAAAATTGACTCTTACAAAGAAATAATGTGTTTTACTAACTTGTACGGTTTCGGCTGCCGTCTTCGATAAGACCTCCCACCCCGGTAGCTCGGTCGCCCGTAGGTGTCTTCATGGTCATATTCTGAAGATCCCGAATGGGAATCTGTCTCCAGACTTGCGCCACGGACCCCACGACGCCCACTTCCGACGCCTTGACTATCCTCGGGAATGTGGTCCAGGGATGGCTTAATTTCAGCCGAAGCAGCATTAATGTGAAATGGGTGTGCGCCATAAGTCGCAATGGGATGAGGATCGTAAAAATTTGCGATATAATTCGACACCGGTGCTTCCGGTCGCGGTGCGGCGACAATAAGGTGCGCAGTTAGGAGGAGTGACACCACTCCAACTCTTGGTAATTGCGGCATTTTGTCCTATAAAATTTGATTTGATAAAATTTGTCACTAAATTATTTAATAAATTATCAAACTGTCACTAAAATCCAATCAATTCTTATCAACCAACTGGGAGCACGTAAAATCCGTAAATTTGCAAATTTTAATATCGTATGATATCCACTTTCTGCTAGCTTCTCACACACTGACCATCGAATCCACTAAATAAATAATCACCCACAAATTCATACGATATCATGAAAATGAAAACAAAAGCGATCCCCAACACTCTTACTCACTTATATCTGAATGTCTATTACCTACTTTTCCTTCAATTTACTAAATAATAATCACTGAATTAAATCTCTCTTATAGCGTGGCATCCGTAGCATAACGTGATTACAGCTAGCACCACAAAAAATAATGATAATGATAACACAAGGCATGTTACATGCAAACTTGGCATCCCAAAGGAAACGCATCTTGTTACTTTTATTACACTTCTTCCCCCACAATTCAATTAAATAGTGTAATTTTTTGCGAATACGCTAATATTCCATAAACTACAGCTAAGCTCCTTGCTTGGCTGACTTATTGGACAAAAAGTAATGAAAATATTTGAATTGACAGAGGAAGCCTGCTGTAAAATGTTATCTTTGCAAATGTTTCATCTTGATTCGATTAATTAGTTTACTGGGTTCATGGTTGGATACCGTTTCGGGTCGTGTATTCCTACTTTCGCTTGTTCCCTACTAGTAAACATGTTGTTAATTGGGTTCTTTATTATTGTTTTTATGATTAATACACATCCTCAGTCTTATGAATGTATGGCATTTATTGCTTAAATGGGTTAAATTTAAAATGTAAAACTGTGAAGATGGGAATAATTATTTAATCACGGCGATCTTTTTAAGATGAGAGATTCACAATCTCTCATAATCCAAACGGGTGTAGTTCACTTTTTGGCAGTTTATGATAATCAAATTAATTTTTAAAAAGAGTTTAAATTTGCATTTGAACAATATTTTGATACAATTGCGTTAAAATTCAAATTAAATCAATCTCCAAATTAAATTAGGAAATTACAGCAAGAAATCGAAAGTGCATACAATACATTTCCTCTCAATTTACGGCACATACTAAACTGCCGTTCTTTAGGAGCCTCTAGTAAAAAAGACAGTAGCAAAAAATTCCACCCCCTTGGCTAAATTTCATGTTTTGTTTTACGAATATTATGATCTGGTCGTCCTATGATCATCTCGTAACCAAATATCGTAATAAATTTCTATTAATTTTACCAAGTTCAGATATGATTGATGTACATCATGTGAATACATCAAATTCAGGAATCTCTCCCAACTTCTAAATTCTAGAAGAATTACACTCTGTAAAAAAACTTGGCTTCTAGTCACCACCATAATTAGTGGTTGTGTTTTCGACTCATTGTTGAGTTCCATTATTGACGGATTACTTAGAATTCATTGTTAAATGTCAATGCGTGCTTGCACTTGAAATTGAATTTCGAAATTGAAATATGCACATATTAAGGTAAGGTACTTCTTCTAGTAAACTTTATTGAAGGTCGTTCATCAATAATTGTTAGAAAACTTGCCGGTTCGGTAAAGAATGGCACGTAAGTTCAATTTGTGTTTGTACTACAAACTTTGTAGTTGTGTTACTAGTCACATTTTGAATAGAACTGGTTTCGTTTGTTTCCTACTTTATGAGATTTGCCGTCTACTAGTAATTGATTGTTTGGTGCAAAATTTGCACTGCAAATGATAAATTTTTGGTTTCATTCAAACATTGCAAAGTCAACTAATTTGACAAAGGTCTCGTAAAATATGTCCTTTCATCACGTTGAGTATTTAAGTAAATGTGTACTTGTCTAGACAAAAAATAGCAAGTTTTATTGCTGTTTTGTGGAAAATTTCAGAGTTTGCACAAGCATAAGTGCATGGTCAAGCTAATCCACTTTTTCTCAGGTTTCGGGTTTTATTCAAATTGATATTTGCGATTTACCTCGATTAACCATCTAACTTTTAATGTTTCAGCAAATTCGCAAACTATTCAACAGTCATTTAATAATCGATAAAAAACAGTAAAAATCTCACCCTCAATTTGCAGATCCTCCAAATTAGAAAAATCCCGAAAACTTTATAAAATATCGTATACACGAAACACTACACAATTCCTTTACTCCTTATCCCATACTCCAGACACAGTTCAAGAATATAACTCACAAATTTAGCCCCATTCTAAAACCTTTTTAATCCAAAACTAACTATAATTACTTAGTCTCACTTCCACGACCAAATGCAAACTGTCATCGTCAACCCTGCAGACGCCACCAATCCGCTCGTCCATGTTTTTAGTCGTCTTAATATTTTGGTTACCAAAATTTGGTATAACTTGCTACAAATCTTACTCTCTCCTTTTGTAACAAATCTAAGATTTGAAATCTTCCTTCCAACATAACGTCCTCTTCTCAACCTGCCAATCAACTTGTTTTCGTTAATGCTTTAATATTACAGATCATTGAAAATGTTGCATCCTTAATATGCATAGCAAGACATCGGACTTCAAAATTTTCTGCATTACGAAAATGTGCTCCTAGTAAGTTTGCCTTACGAGATGAATGGTTTCATAAATCACTTATCTCCTGTTTGATAGGACTTCACTTCATTAGCACACACTGTGCCCAGAAGTGTGGCGGATGACAGAATCTACAAGAATTGTAATGCAATAGGTTTCTGCCTACTGCATGAAAATATATCTGTGCTACTGTGATTGTTTGGGGCTTGATTTGCTTACAAATTAATAAATTAGCATGCATTGTAGGGTGGGGTACTCAATTAATTTGTACTTTCATGACTAATTAAGGATTGTCTTGGCTCAAGTTAGAAATGCACAGAGTAGTTACAGAAGGAAACTAATTGAGACATTGTTTCAATTATGCACCAATGGATGTTATTTGCAAAACCTTGTCGTTCGAAATGTATTATTGAAATTTTTTCAATTGTATTATTTGTAAGATTACTTAAGCAGTCGCCAAAAAAGCAGAAATTATCTCCAGTTAGCTTTAATACAAGTTCTTATTGTGTGCCTTAACCAAAGTCTGGACCAAGTTTGCCATTGTTTTCCCTTATTTATTTAAAACCCACTGGTTTTAACCGACATTCCAATTACAGAACCCAATTTAAAATTGTAGCAACAAATCAAGTCACTCCTTCCAGTAGACATTTTTGTTGGTTGTCTCTTCCTTTGTTATTACTTTCTTTTCTAACTTGAACCCAGTTTGCTTTCTCTATCTCTGGATCTTTACCCCACGTTATTTTATCCACTGCAGTGGAAAATCCGGCACAATTGCAGCGCAACCCAAGAAGCTTGTACCGTTGTCATCCTCAGCATTTATGAAATTCTTATAGAATTCTTCATTTTCCTGTCTTTTGCCATACCACTGAAAAAAAGTCTACCCAACCACTAATCATAATCACATACAGTACAGACCTTAAATTAGAGCCGTACGTGAGCAAGGGCACCGCAGTGATAAAAATGAGAGATAACAACCTTCCAAAAGGGAATTTCTTTCTCTTTTCTTTAGTCTAGTCACAATTTTTGGGGAGAGAATGTGGATAAAATATTTCTTTCATACCTTCCTCTGGGTAAAGAAAAAGATGTGGCAGAAATTTTGCCACAGAATTCTGCCACAGAATTCTTGTAAAGGAAGAGAAATCATTTTAAGACTTTGGAGAAAACTTGGAGAAAAAACGACTTAAGTCTTAAAACTAAATACCCACCCATTTATTTATGAGGTGTGGTCCCGTGTGTTTGATAAATAGGTAAAATATGTTATTTAAACATATTTATTTGAAATGTTTTAACATCTCGTTAGTCACATTGTGATTTGCATCATTATGCAGGATGTTACATAATATGTGCATATGTATTAAATTAAAGTATGCATTTGAACTAATATCCGGTGTTTGTACTGCTTCTTAACTTTAGACTAACTACCCGGGTATCCAATTAGTTAGCTGTATAGTTTGCAGTTCGTGAATACAGACTGTATATACAAACGAGATACAAGAAATCGGCTTAAGTTTTTCAGTGTACCTAAGATTTTACAAAATTCCCAGCAAATATTCCAGCTAGCTACTTATTTATATAATAATCTTTACCGGAAATAAACCGTTACAAACGAAATGTAACCAAGGGGCGAAACTGAGAGCTACAAATTTCCCCACAAAAGGTCAGGGGCGTGTCTGGGGGTCACGAGACATT
>JAAXNX010002900.1:0-12042 GCA_036491905.1 Folsomia manolachei
AGAATGCACCCGTAACTTCACACTTTTCCTAAATTGGGTGAAAGATAAGGACGCTTGAGTTGGAGAAAAGGACGCGGAGTCAGAGTGCTTGGATTTGAAAGATAGATAACAATTATTTCATACCAGTCCGTGGTATTAATTGTTGCCTGACTTTAAGCAATCTTCTTGCACAAGTTACAAGGAGACTGTGAATTGTGTGAAATTTTAATAATAAAAATCGCAGGAGAGTAAAAGGGCCGAAGAGCTACCTTCAGAATATTCCTGGCTCCGCGATTTGATGAACATGGAAAACGATACTTGTTGGATGAACAGAGACGTCGTTTCTTCATTTTGGACAAGTTTTCAGTTGGCCGTAAGTTGTCGCAGACATAACTTGAGTACTTATAAAACATTGACAAATTATTTAACTGCTACGCTTGCAGTCAATCCTGGAATGAACAAGGTTGTTCGCAACTCAGCAGATTCTCGGCTGACCATCGATTTCCCACAAAGCTACCTCGAGAAGCAAAATGACAATCAAGCCTCCGATTGTGGTATGTTCAATTACTATTATAGCTAATCTAACTATCCAATTTTAATGATTTGCGTCTCTAAATCATCAAAAGGGTGTGGCTGGCCCCACCATTTGCTCCTCCCTAAGGTGAATAAAATAACCCTTATATTTCTTTAAAATTATGTATTACTCTGATTATGATAAATTCATGTTTGTAAATAATTAATGCAAGAGCTGTTGGCCGTAATGCAATAAATCTATCTACTTGTTCCTCAGGGCACACCCTCCGGAATGGCATTCGACCTTTTTGTAATGGCCACAGACGGTCGGTTGGACGCCGTCCCATCCACTGGACAAGGGCAAGCTTGTCGCTCTGCTCCAATATTTTGTGGTATTGTTGGTGAACGATACCCTGACGCGAGACCCATGGTATGTCATAAGGATATATATATTTGAATTAAAATAATAAAAGGGTTAAAATATGTTTTAATCACACTTGCTTGGACAGGGTTATCCATTTGATCGACCAATTTACCCAACGAACAATATTAACCCACTCGACCCTCGTTTTGATGATATTGCTGGACCAATCACGCTAGAGGAATGGGTTTCAGAGGTGCCAAACATGGCGACTTCTAGGTTAGTTAATTTTAATCTTATCCAAATACAGGTACTTGGCTCCAAAAAACTTAACTTGGTACGCCGATAAATATAAATGCCTCTTCCCAATATGGGATTCCCTATACGGAAGAGGCATGTACACTGCATTTATCGGCGTGCTAAGTTAATTTCTTTGGAGCCAGCCATTGCACATTCTATTAGTCATGATATTGCATGATGTTGAAAATGCTGAAAATTTAAAATGTTTTATTCCAGGATCACCGTGACACACGTAGATGAACTAAGAGGAGGACTAGGATCCGGAGGAGGTGGTCCATTTGGTGCACCGGATATTGGTGGCGGCCCAGAAGATGTCATTCAAGGATTTGGAGCCGGTTCTAGTTCAGATAGGAATTTAAGGGATGTTCTCCCTCCTCCGAATTCCGACTTTTTTACAGAATTCTTCCCCAGCACGAGACCAGCCAATAATCACCCCAAGAGGTTTACACCCTCGATAAGTACTCCGTCCAAAGAATTTATGCAACTGATTTATGGCTAAACTACCCTAAATTACTAGACTTATTCATATGCAGCTAGGAACTTATTAGCTTTATAAGTAATGCTTTATTTAGGATTAGGAATTTTATATTTTTGTTAACAAACACATAAATTGCCATATGATATTTGTATGTATTGTACCTGTAACTTTGTAAGTTATCCAGATTTTAACAAAGAATTGAAGAGAGAGAGAGAGTCGATATTAAGGAAGTCTGCTGTAGTTTGTGCAATGAATGGTTAATAAAATTTAAAACAAATGAAAATACAAATGCCTTTTCAAGCGTTTATTGCATGTCAATTAAACATCCACATCCAGAGTCTCTTTGTCTGGTTCTAATTTTCTGGAGAGCGCATCCAAAAAATCAAAGTATGCCAGCCGATCAATATTTTTGGCAAGTTGATGAATCACAAACCAATCTCCGACAAAGAGATTGGCTAATTTATCCGCGGATCTGTATTGTCTTACTTTGATTAACGATTTCTTTAACACTAAAACTCTCAGTTTTGGGCATAGAACAACGATGACTCGAAATGTCATCGCAAGTCCAGAAGTGAACACAAGGATTACAAAATAGAACCTGGAAAAATTAGCGCAAAAATTAGTTTGATATTCCAGCAGGTTTAGAAATATGCGAGTACCATAAGAAAAAGAATATCTTGTCATTGAAGTTGTTAATGGACATCGTACAAATGTAGTCAATCGGTACAATGTTTCCTGAAACTCCGTAAAAGTTGACTTCGCCTATGGCCAAATATTTAAAAACACATTAATAAGCAAAATCGCAAAATAATATTAACTTTTTGAATGACTTATTACATTTTGTCAGTTTCGGAAAAACAGTAGACATTGGATTTATAGATTTTGACCCATGCGGCCCAGTTCCACGCCAATAACGTAGCACATCCAGCCCATAAGTTTCAAACTTTTGATTGATCAACAGGTTTGTAAGATAACAGCTAATGATGACGACGAAAAAGTTGAGTATCTCACACCCAAAGAAAGCGAGAGCATAAAAAGTATTGAATCCCAAAGTGTTGTAGATGTAATTTGTCAACAGGGAAATTCTGGCTGTTTTCACTTCTTCATCCTCAACTATTGGAGTGTCCAATTTCTCCATCAGTATTTTCATATGATCGGATTCAAAATATTTCCAAATATATCTCGGCATATAGAATAACAGGGCAAGGAGCAGGAAGTAAAATGGGATCCACATGTAAAACTTGTGATAAATTGTAGTATTCCAATGCTGTAATTGACCAACTCCTGGATAAATTTGGGATAGATGCTTATCTGTAGATATAAAAATTTCTGTTACAAAATGTAAACTTGTTTCTGAAATTTTGTTACATGTTTATTTTATTACAATTTTCATTTCTTACACTTTGGTTTAAAATACTCGACAATCGAGTAAGTAGAGGAAATCCAACAATAGTCATTTGCAAATGACCGTTTGCTTTCCATGTCCTGTGGCCCCAAACAGTTTATCGGCTCTCCAAGAAGTTCTTTTAAGCCATAAAATAGTGAAAAGGCTACAAATAGGGCAGGCGTGGTTATCGTGTGAAGTCTGAAAACTTTGGTATCTGTAATTGCTGCTCGTTTTTTATTAAAAAAGTTAATCACAGGCCAAAGAATCGTGTAGAGCATCCTCACTGAAGGCCCCTTGTTTCAGGAGGACTTATTTATTTGACAAATTTTAGAATCCCTGAACTGGGATCAATGATCCAGGTCAATATTTTTGACTGACCATCCACGCTTCCACTGCAAAATAAAAGACTTTGTAACATTATCGGACCATTGCATTATATACGTAATTAATTACACGCCCAGAATACATCATTTTTATTTTATTTATTAGATTTTCATGTCCACCAGTTGCAATATCATGAACGTGCAAAAATTAGCCTTGGTCAGTCTGGATATTGACCGGAAATTGTGGTGAGGACGTTAAATTCCGGCTTACCCCCGTTATCACTATATTTTTAAGAAACCAAATGTCTGTCATTCATGAGCAAATGCAACTCCAGCGTCGTGTTGAATGAATATTGTTCATGACATAAAAACATTTTTTTATTTATTTCCTGTACATACAAAACCTTGATACAAATATAATCATTATTATTGCGTAATAAAATCATAACAAAACTCGGTCTCAAATTATTGTCACCTGCTCCATTGGGACACAGTCGTACAACGGCTCACAATTAAAATTTGCACTGATTTCATGTTTAATTGTTGCATTGGAGTCGTGTCGGTTTAAATAAGAAGAGCCAGAATACCCGTTCCCACTTATTCCTTGTAATCCATTCTTCTTCAACTTGTATGCAATGTCGCGTAATAGATCCGCAAAAATGAGGGCATCCATATTTTTACTGAGTTGATGTAAAACCAACCAATCCCCAAAATGGCTGTAACGAGAAATAATTTTTATGTCTACATCGTCACACAAATTGCCCTTGGACTCCAATCGGTAACGACGAAGAGACGGCAACAATATTGTAATTATGCGGTAGCTGATTCCCAACAAGGAGAAAATGGCGAGTATGATGAACCAAAACCTTATTTTGAGCAGACAAAGAAATTCAACAGTTATTGGAGTCTAATTTGATAAGCAGTAGTAATCAATTACCATAAGAAGACGAACACTTTCTCATTCAGGATATTCAGTGGTAGAACACAAAGTATGTCATAAGGCACCACATTCCCTGAAGGTCCGAATTGATTAAATGTGCATTTTGATAACTTTGGGAATATCTGAAAAAAATGGAAGCACGTAAAAAAATTGTCGAAATCTTTACATAGGATTTTATCTTGTTAGTATCTAGAATTGAAGAAAATACCTTATCCATCGGATCAGTTCTGTCGTTCATTCCTTCGTAGATGAAATTAATCACATCTTTTCCATAACTGGAAAACTCGTGTCCCAAAAATGTATCGGTGAGAACAATTTGAGCCCCAACATTAAGCAGATTGAGAAGTTCGCAAAGAAAGTAGCGAACGGCATAAGAATTTTGACGGTGAAAGTTGCGAATCAAATAATTTGCCACGGCTTTTCTTCTGTTGGTCAATTCCTTTTCTCGGAAATTGAGTTCATTTTGCAAATTTAGAGTAAGTCTCTCCATCCGCCCACCTTCCCATAATTTCCAAAGGAGTCGCGGAAAATAAAACATCCAAGCTTGGAACAGGAGGAAAAATCCACACCATTGATAATACTTTAAAATTCGTTTAGTCGTTGAAGATGTATGCTGGCCAACACCCGGTTGAAGAGTGTTTCTTCCTGTGGCAGAATTTTTTCATTATGTCATTTAATTATTAACAGGCAAACATTAGGGCAAAAGCTTAATTTGTTGGTAATCCGTATCTTACCAGGTCTGCCATCAAGCAGCTCATTCACGGTGTAAGTTGAGTGGACTAAATTTAAAAAAAGAATTGTAACATTATTTCGAAAATGTTTATCAATTCTTTTACCCCAACAATAGGCATCAATTGCTTTTCCAAATTTGACATCCGCATTGTCTGCCAAACACGTTATGGGCTCCCCAAAATGTTGCTTACAGGAAATCATCATAGTGCATACGAGAAGGACCAAAACGGTCACTTTGTAATGCAGGATAAAAACTCCATTGTCTATTGAAATTTGTGAAAATGTCACCAATGATTTTAAAGAACTGAAAGCCCCGATCATTTTGAAATACTAAAAAATAAACTGATAATTTGCACAGGACAAAAATTATCTAGTTCTCCGGCGACGGCTGTGGAGTGAAAGGATTTAAAAAAGGATGGAAGTTGAAATACATCCACTTTCTAACAAAAAAGTGCGTTATTATTTCAGTTGCAATTCTTAAATAACAAAATCTCAGACGTTTTACTTTCGATTAAAGCGAAGACTGGATGAATAATTATGAGAATTTCCAGATGCAATAGTGCTATTAATCCCAGTAATTTTAACAGCCACCTGGTTTCTATTTGTGGCATATCATTAGATTTCGCATCTCCTGGAAAAACTGCCGTGACCATAGCCTTTTTTACTCGCAGTTCATGGTCTGTTTGCAAGATATTTGGCGTCATTTTAATGTTAACGTAATCATAATTTGTTATGCAACGTGATTCTGGAGAATTATCATGATATAAATATGACCTATTCACTCAAAAACATTTTCAGGAAACCGGTTTTGCAGGAAAATTAAGAGCTAAACGATTCTTCGAGAATCAATATCACATTTAGGGAATGGGTCATCTGCCTAATATTTATGTTTATTACATTGCACTGTTTGTGTTACAGTTCTTCATTCTAAGAAATTCTTCTTAAAATAAAATTAAGATGAATGTCCGACAAATTGTGGAGTTGCCGTTAGATATTCGACGTGCCCTGGCGATTATTTATGCTAAACGAGTCATTTTATGAAACAAATTGTTTTGTAATGTCGTTTTGTAAACTGACCTCTTCCTAATGCACTTTATATTAAAGTACAATGCAAACTTGAGATGGGCAAGATTAAAGAATTTATTTGTCGACCATCTGAACCTCTTCTCACACGAGCTGTTCACATATTTTCCCTTGCAGTCTTCGTGAGACAAACTTTAACTCAATCCAATCTTTAATGAGAGTTTAACACATGCAATATTTAATGAATTATGTCCAATTGGACTCTAATAGGTTGTGGGTGGAGTAATATTTTGCTACCATTTGGGTGAATCAATAAACTTCTCGCTTTCCTTCCCCAATGGAAGTTCCCTTGAAGGTATGTGAGAATTGTATTGTTATTTATTAATGGAAAGTAATTAAACTATGTCAAAATAATAAGGGGCCGTTTGGATGGTTCAAACCAGTCTACTTTTCCTCTTCCTGTGGATGCCTGCCATTACCTTTTTAAGTAAATTCGAAAAACGAATGAACGTCGCAGTTGGAATTGTGAGCATTTTCCAGAATAAGGATACAAACGAAATATATTACCAAATGTACTAATTATTGATACTTCTAAAGTACACAATTGGCTGCGTCTTTGCCATCATGCTAAGTATAGCATCAATGGTGGTAATTGATGAATACCTCGAACCTGGAGCTGTTCGGAATGAATATCAAAAACTGGTTGCTAAAAGCATTAAAGAGGACAGCAAGCTTCCCAAAGCTGTGCTATTTACTGTGGAGTCTAAAGTAATTTTTTAACTGTTACACGTTTAAAAGCTTCAATTTAATTTTTAAATTTATTTCTTGATCTTGTCATTTAAGGAGTGTTGTGGATGGAAGGGTGCAATTGATTTCGGAGTATCATTCAAAATATCAGACAAAGTCAAAACGGATTATGAGTTTATGAAAGAATTGGAGAAGTGTTACGGAGAAACTTGGATAGTTATCAAGAGCAAGGGAACACTAAAATATGAAGATGGTTTAAAATCCTCAGAGGAAATGCTAAAGGTATTAAAAGAGTATAAACGCAAGTTTATTTTCTAAATTCATTAAGTTTAGACAACTTCTTTTCTCTTTTCTAGGGATGCAACATGTTTTATAAGGAACTCTTCCAGCGGAATTGTTTGCTAGTTTTCTATTTCGGACTTTTAGTCGTCTTCCTCGGATTTATATTTGTCGTGCTTTGTGTACTTCGTTGCAAGTCATTTAAAAAACAAGAAGCGTCCGCTTCTCCATCCGGAGTTGTGTTGGAGGACTCGTCAAATAACAGACTTCCCACCAAAGACGAAGTGCCTCCACCTCCTACAAACGGCAAAGATGACAAAACTAATCCCCGGCCTTCAGTGGAACCCGAAGATCCGGAAAAGTTTAGGATGTTTTCAATTTGAACTCGACTTGTGGTTTGCTCATGATGTTAATGTGCAAGATTTTGCGTAAATGAATGTGAAATTTTATCAATTCAGTTACAATCGTTAAATCTGATTCATTGCAGTATAACCATTGTAAATACAGATTTTTGCAATAATTTTCTCGGTTATTTTTAGAATTGCTAATCGTAAATACTTGCACCACATTCCACAACAGAATCAAATCATTCCTACTTTAAATACTATAGTATAATTGATTAGCTTTGGAAAAAGAGTAGTATTTGCTGTAGTTGCACATTCAATACACGAAAGGTTATTCTTTTTTTGTCCATTACACACTGGAATTCATGGCCTCCTTTCAATTTTCATTCATTATTTTCCACTTAGCCATTACTTAGGGTTTGCATACAGATTTGTGTCAGTCAATCAATGTCAATCATTCCTTGGGGTCGGTTGCTGATATAGAATAGTGTCATAAAAATTGTTTTTATGACGCAACTTAATTGGCGATATAGCAGTAAAGTAAATGAGAAAGGCCATGAGAATTTGATTTACCAAATAAAATCGGTTAATAAAAAAGAGTCCTGTCCATCCGCACTCACTAAATCTCACTCAACCATCTCATTGCATTCTATGAATGCCTATCATTAATGCGGCTCTGGAAATGTACTCTAAAAACAGACATGAATCAAGTTGATATTTAACAAAATGACGGGACTCCATTTCACATGAGGTCTTCTGGTGTACTTTGTTTTGAAGAAAGGATCCCACAACTCAGCGTTATTAAATTAAATGAGTATCTGTGCAAGAGCCAAATTAAATGACCAAAATGCAAACGTTACAACATCTTGTATCTGCATTTCGATTTACTCTTTATCAAAGAAATGTATGATTCATAATACTCACATGGAATATTTCAAGCCCAGTTTGCAGACGTAAAAAAGTTATCTGTAGCAGTAAATCAGTGCATATTGTGTGATCAGGATAAGCAACTGCAGAATATGTTTATCGAGTGAATCACTAAAAATAATTGCGTTAAAAGTCTACAAAGACTTAATTGTTGTTTTATTTTTTAGTTTATGCCAAATTTTTGACAATGAAACTAAAAACTCTAGTTTCGCTTGAAACCGTGATCACCACATTAGTTTTTGTGAGTTGCATAGAATGTAAACTTTTTCCTATTGAACCAAGAAATTCGTTTCAGGTAATTATTTGTAGTTGGTCAACATTTCATGGTCGTATTTTGAATTCAATTACAGTACATTGCATAATTTGTACAGGATGGGACGTCTAAATGGCCACCTGGATCAGTTTGGCCACTTCCACGCTTCCACCATGCTACCACCGACCTTATAACATTTGACCCATATACATTTCGCATTGTTCCAATGAGCACAGAACGTTGTGAACCACTTGAGTTTGCCATTGTCAAGTATAGGTAGGTTGGTTAAGACAGTGTATCAAAGCAAATGCCGGAATAAAAGACGGATGTGCTTTTTTTACCACAGCCGACACTTCCTCTTTCCGGATATGTACAAGAGTCCTACCCCATCTGACCCACTGTATCCAACCGTGTCAAGGGTTTATATCGAACTTTCCGGAGCCCGTAACGAATGTCTGAGTTACCCTCAACTCTCTGAAAATGCGGAGAATGAACAATGTAATAATATTTCTCATTTCCTCATGCTTTTAGAAAGAAAAAAACAGTTTCAAGCTTCAAATAATTTTATTTGTAATGACAGATATTTTAACGGTTGACTCATCCGCCAATGCTGTTGCGGAAATAAAAATTCGGGCAGAAACAATTTGGGGAGCACTGCGAGGGATCGAGACATTTTCTCAGCTTATTTGGATTAATACTGAAACAGTTAATGGTAGCATCGGAGTGGATTCCAGACTAGTCAAGCGTCATTATTACATGAATTCCACGACTGTTTATGATTGGCCGAGGTTCCCTCATCGAGGGCTAATGATTGATAGTGCAAGACATTATTTACCGGAACGGATATTTTATCAATTGTTGGATGGAATGATGTACAACAAATTAAATGTGCTCCACTGGCATATTACGGGTATGACCCAATTCTTCTTGTATCCGTAACTGTTTTTTATAAACTCTTCCTATTCAGATGACCAAAGTTTCCCGTATGTCAGTGAAAAATTCCCACAGTTATCAGAAAAGGTAAACTATAATCCGGAATATTTTTATAAGGATGAAAAAATGTCGTTACTTGTGCACAGGGAGCTTATAACAGTAAAGCAATCTACACTCCAGCCATGGTAAAACGGATACAAGAAGCTGCTCGACTTCGGGGAATTCGTGTGGTTTTAGAATTTGACACTCCAGGTCACACCCACGCATTTGGAAAAGGAGTTCCCGGTATACTATTTGCTACCAAATTTTATTTCCGATAGTTTCAATTTACTTTTTTGAATAGAATTACTGACGGCTTGCTACGGGGATGGCATAACGCCTGGCACGTCTGACCACCCATATCATGCAAGATATGAAAACCTGAATCCAACCAAAGAGTTTACTTACGAGTTTATGAAACAATTTTTCACAGAAGTTTCAGTCAATGTGACAAAAGACGTAAGCTTAGTAATAAAAATGCCAACCTTCACAAAAATTGATTGGCACCTATTTTGCAGGTATTCATCCACGTGGGTCTGGACGAGGTTCGTATTTGTACTGATTTTCCATCAACTTTCTTCTGTTTCACCTACCTTTGTTCCACAAAGATCTACATGGCATGTTGGCAGTCATCCCCGGAAATAAAAAGTTTCATGACAAAGCACAATTTCACACGGCTGAATCAAGTTCAGGAATACTATGCACACAGACACATTGAAATGATTAAAAGTCTGGGATTAAAACCAATAGCTTGGCAGGACCCGTTGGACTACCAAGTCAAAGTAATTAAAGGCATTCATGAATTTTAAAATTTGTAAAGAAATTTATTTATTTATTATTTCCATTTACTTTAGTTGGATAAAGATGTCGTCATTCAAGTCTGGAAAGATTGGGGTTTGTCTTGGCAAGAACATTTTCAGGTGAAAATACAACATTAAGATTTAACTTTCCGAAAGAAAGATGAAATTGAAGCAAATCTTGACCAAATTTTGTCCATTTAAAAGATTGGGGTTTGTCTTGGCAAGAACATTTTCAGGTGAAAATACAACATTAAGATTTAACTTTCCGAAAGAAAGATGAAATTGAAGCAAATCTTGACCAAATTTTGTCCAATTAATAAATCTAGGCGGTGCTGGATAAGGGATACAAAACAATTTTGTCTTCCCCTTGGTATCTGAACTACATTACATACGGAGAAACGTGGAAAACGTATTACAGAAGTGACCCCATCACAAGTCTACCCGATAGTAAGACTTTTAATTTGGCCAAAAAGAAAAGCCTAAACATAACTTTGATTTTCATTAAAATATTTAGTTACAGAGGAACAAGAAAAACTGATACTTGGAGGAGAGGTGAGTTGAAAAAATGAACTGATCAAGAGCACTTCTATTCTTGACGGTGATCCCAATTAATATATTTCAGGCATGCATTTGGGGAGAATATGTGGTAAACATAACATTCTGCCAAATACTTAGAACAATGCATGATTTTGCATAAATGTCATTATTCCTAACAGGACAAAACGAACATACTTCCTCGAATTTTTCCGTAAGGTCTCCTATTACTAAGAAAAGTGTTGTCACTTGTCATAAATGCCAATATCCAACAAAATATCCAGATTCGTGGGTGCCATTTCGGAACGCCTTTGGTCGTCAAACTTAGCGATAGATTCCCACACCGCGGATGAAGCCAGGAGCAGGTTGGACCAATTCCGATGCCGATTATTACGGTAATCAAAACAATAGTCAAATAATATGAAACATTTAAAGAAAGTCATTCCTTCATGAAATATTTTATAAAACATAATGTTTTCAGACGCGGAATACCAGCTCAACCAATCCTCAACGGATTCTGTGGGGAGTGGGAGACTGAGAATGATTACTTGTAACATCCGTATCCCTTAAAGGATTGATAACCTATTTTAAGATAACCTATGCCAAAATCGGTATTACATCCAATTCACTGCAACTCCATTTATGAGAATTTGTTAGTTCGCCCCAAATGTGCAGCTCCGACCAAACAAACAAACAATCACAGTTTGGTGTGGATTAATAAATCAAAATAAATAAAAAGGGTTGATTTACTCCCATCACTCGTTATTTAATAAATTAGATAATCATTCCCATTGTCAGGGATGTCGATTGGTTTGCATATTGCAATCATTCCCTGACAAAATGCTGTGATTCCGCAGTTTTCTCTGGTTAAAGTGGATGGAGAAAGTGGGCCGCTTCTTATTGGAGAAAGCTGGAATTAAATCAGAACATCATGGATCCTATATAAATACAGGACTTGTACTTACTACGACCCCCCAGGGGCAGGGGCAATAAATTTCTAGATATATCAATCTGGAAACGTCGTACAACGTTTGCTGGGAGTGTGTCATCCAAGGTGGACGCCTGGTTAAAGAAAATAAAAAGGTAAATTAGTAAAGTTAAATAAAGTCGTGTAATTTTATTATTTATAAATGTGTGGTGCAGGGCTAGA
>JAAXNX010002901.1:0-12040 GCA_036491905.1 Folsomia manolachei
AGCCAGCTATCGTCATTATGGTACGCGTTTCCATTTCCATTTATTAGAGCAGAAGAAATCCAGTCCCATGCTACATATAAAGCAACCCAGCACGAGCAGGTGAAAATAACTACAAAGAAATGGATCGAAACTGTTAGAAAAGAACCAACCAACACCGACTGCAGTTACAAGTAGCGTGGAGAAAAGAAGCCACTTTTCATTTACGCGACGCAAGTAACGGATCCTCATCTCCTAAAAAAGACAGGCACGGAAACGAGTCATCTTCCCGCTGGGTGAGCTAAGGTATTCGTAAACAGAAATGAAATATGAATAGAAAAATCTGCTAAAAGCGAAGAAAAGTTGGCTTTCATTTTTTAGGGGAGAATTATTCAATTATTAAAAACAAAAGTTGGCGGCTGCCACTTTACTTTTGCTTTGCACTGTTCTATTCTATACAACTTTCTCTCGTTTCTTTCATCCTTTCCGCAGCTAAAGTCAATGGATCATGTTGTATATTTAATCACAGAGTTGGCTTTAAAATTATGAAAATGGGATAAGTCCTCTTTTTTATTGTTGTTGTTAAACCTGTCTGATTCCGGAAGAGGGGAAGCTTTCAACTTTTTTTTTTACTTTTGGAGCTCACTGTAATTAAAAAGTTTTGCAGACTGGAAAAGAGTTTTATTATTATATGCAAATTTAATTCTGCCCCCGTGCAGGAGAAAGTAAAAAGAATTTGCACACGCATTGTATTCGCAGTTTCAGTCTTTTATTTGGTTTAAACTTTGAATACATTCAAATAGTTTTTTATAATACAAAACAGGAGCATTTTATGCTCTCAAGTGGTAATAGATGAGCAAACAGTTTTCTATGTATAAGTAAATAGCTACTTGTGTTATCCGTCACTTACATCAGGTGAGCCTCTTCAAAACTACCGAAGTTTGTTTTTTACTACGAACACGGGTATCATTCGATGAAAACTAACTACAATTTTTGCTAAAGACATTAATCAATACACGTTAATTATCAACTTTAATATAACGGCTGTACCCGAGTCATGAGCAATAACCACTTGCTAATTCGGTAAATGTTATAAAACAAGTAATTTTATGGTGCTTAACATCTCTGTCTTTTTGTTTGTTTAACAATTTAATGATGAATCTCCTCTCATGCAGCTCGGTGAAAGTTGAGTGATATTGCGTCATTCTTCTTCCTAATTTGCATTACATTGCAGCACACCTTTCTCGTTTACTGCTCACTTCCATCAGCCTGCAGCATAACACGCACACCATTCCCCTCTCCACAAAAATAAGCCATTTTTTATTTAGACGAATGCAAGGTGGTTGGATAACACGAGCAACCGAGGAAAAAGCAAAAACAGCAGTTTGACATGTGTCACTTTATCCAATCCCTCTTTCTTTCTGCAGAAAGATTTTTCTTCTCAAAGCCAGTGAACAGAGCGGCACGGAGGCAGCTAGATGCACAAATGAGGGAGATGACAGAACTGTAAAAAAAGAATATCATCATCTCATGATGACATTCAACCTTTTGTGCATTGCATTTCTCCTCGTTGCATTGTGGTTGGAAAATCGTTAAACTTCCTGCTACCCTTACCCACTCACACGTCATGATCATTAAGAATTTTTCATATTTGTGGAGAAAAAGCATTCCTCTACTCGGTTTCTTGGGGTTAGCTTAGCTTATTACAAACTGCATTTTATACATACATACGTACTCCATTTATATCAACACTAGCTTGGAGCCATCATCCCTCACATTACTCTGGACGATTTTTCTTTCAAAAAATCTGAAGAGAAAAACTAACTTTCTCCCTCATATTTCTTTTCAACTATTTCCCTAGTCCTACTATTTGTATCTATATTTGTAGTTTTTCTTGACACACGAAATAGTTGACTGACTGCCGGATGACAAAAACATTTCATTCGAAACTACTTACGAGGGTGCAGACAAGAAATTGACTGAATACTCACTTCAGTCCAACGAGTGGTTACACACCAGCCGAGTACATATGTACAATCTAGGCGCATAGAAATGTAGTGAGTGAAAACTGTAAATGAAAAGTGAAGAGAAAGTAGAAAAGTGCAGTTTAGTTTAGTTTGTTGGGAGCTATGGCTCTTATACTCGTACATACATGCTTCTATGTACTCTAACTCCACACAACCCGTTCTGAAGAGTCTTCTTCCTCATTCAGTCGCAGTATGCCGGATGGTAGTAGAAATGAACGATTTCCTTCTCCAGAAGTAGTGGTAGTTTGTACGTATCTAGTGTTAAGATATTTTGTTTGTAACCTTATGGTTCACTTCTCGCATTGGCTTGCCTTCCATCAACCACCTCTTGAACACACATCTCATCCCATCCCATATATCTTTTTTATGCTTCCTGAGTGCCTTGTAGTGAGTGCCATTTGGACATTAGGCCATGAACAAGGGTACAAATGGGTGAGGGTTCGTTTGGAATCTGTATTCATGAGACATCTCAGTCTACTCAATACACCAATATTATTCGATGCTCTGTAGCATTTTCTCAAATGCTTTATACTCGGTCATGAATTGACCTTTTGGCTGCAGCAGCATAGGCTGTTTCATTCAGGGAAAGAACATGCCACAGCCATCGCAACACAAATATATAAATATGTTTTTTCTGTCATATTGAAATGTTACCCATCTTAAATTCCGAGTTAAAGTGCTATCAGATTCTAGAGCCATCTTCTATTGCAGTAAGTACAGTTAAAGGGAAGCAGGGCAATTTTTGGATGAAAGGCTATTGTGGCCCCATTTGGGACGGTTCACCTCTTTCTTCCTTCCAACTTATTCCCAAAAACCCTTCACTCCCTTCTATGTCTGACTCGGTGTCAGAAAAGCTATAAAATCAACGAAATATACAGACTCCCTTTATCCCTTAGCCAAACTCTGAGGTGATTTATCACTTTCCTTTTAAATGTTTTACAGGAGCTGTAAGCTGAAGTTCAAGACCCCTTTTCTTACCATGTATATGTGCACAAGAATGAAAAATACGTATTCAGGAGACAATGAAATAAGTGCAACTTTTTTAAAGAAAAGTGTAGAGATTGATTTTTAGGCTCAACCCCAACCACGCCCACTTCTTGATTTTCAATTCACTCAACAATCTTCTAGTAAAGTTTTAAGACGACTTCACCTCAAGTTGGAAAATAAACTATTTCGAATTCACTTTTAAAAAAGTTGGGCGAAAACTGTAAAATCAATCTGAAATTGTTTTTACAAAGTTGTGGAAGGGGTTTAGCTCATTGAAACAACAAAGAAACTATTTTAATTCAAGAGTTTTTTGCATGCCAATACGTTCCAAAAACTAAAATAGATTGAATTCAAAAAAGGATAGAACGGTGTTGCAGAATTTGACATATTGGAATTTTATCGGATGATGTGGAACAAGTTTTTGGCGATAAAAGTCAAACGTTGGTCGGTCAGGGGGTTATTTGACCGTTTCCCAAACATAACGGAACGCTTTGTACTCAAACCGTGAAAATGTCAGCCAGAAGCGGAATCATTTATGAAAAGCGCAAACCCAACGAAAACGAACGAAGGGGAGGTGGATGAGGACGTTATTATTGCGCTAAAAGTGAGGCTGAAATTGCTTAGCATCCTTCCGTTGAAATTTTATCAGGCAGAAGAAAAAGAGCAACACAGGATTTTATCCAACTTTCTCCCTCGATCTTCTTTTTCCTCTTCAAACGAGAAATATTCATCCATTGTGTTGCACGGTTAATAAAACCTGGATTCCTATGCCCTTCGCGTGCAACTTCCAGATAATTTATTTGTAGTAGGGATTTGGTCGTAAAAATGCTTTTCCTTCATAATAGGGTCGACTGCGGGTTGCTTGACTATGCGTCATGGTCTCCCGAACAAAATGTTACCGAGCCAAAAGCCCCATCGGCCCAATAATGTGTTGAGATAAGCTTAAATGGTTTTTACAGTGCATGTCACACTTTTATTGCGCTCCAATGCAGTTTCCCTCCTGTCCATTTCCAGTCAGACATAACAGTAATGATACCGACCGACATTGTAATTTCCCACTATTAGTGTCCAAATTATTATAAATTTTTTCCCATTTTTATTCACTTAGCAGTTTCCCTCCTGTCCATTTCCAGTCAGACATAACAGTAATGATACCGACCGACATTGTAATTTCCCACTATTAGTGTCCAAATTATTATAAATTTTTCCCCATTTTTATTCACTTTCTCAGATATCAGCCCCAATTCCAACAGCATTTGCAAAGGGTTTGGATTTCTTTTTCGGTGGATATACAATTCATAAGTCATATTTTTAGTTTTTCCTTTTTTCACAACCATTAAGTTCAATTTGTATTGGATATGTAAACAAAAGGTTTGGATTTCTTTTTCGGTGGATATACAATTCATAAGTCATATTTTTAGTTTTTCCTTTTTTCACAACCATTAAGTTCAATTTGTATTGGATATGTAACATTTATGATTTTGAATACAATGGCCCATTGATAAGCTAATGTCAGACAATGGATTATATTTTGCACATGTAGATTTCGTGTAGTGTTCCATCTTTATTCCAACTCCTTATGAAAAATTGTGCACTCTTTATATGTATTCCTAGCTGGAGTTAACTAGGTTAGTTACAAAAAACCGCATTATAACAAATGTCAAGATAAATTATGGCTTACAGTAAAAAATAAAATGTAGGAATTACAGCATTTAGAGTTTTATACAAACGTATATTTTTGATAAGAATGAATGAGTTTGTACCTTTTCAGTCTCTATGGATGAATAGAATTCAAGGTTGCATCTTAATTTTTAAGAAATGGTTGAAAAGGAAAAATAAATTTGTCATGAAATTGACACAAAGTAAAATGAAGCCTTGGTTAGTAACTTCCGGCAGTAGTTTTATAACCAACCAACTAAGAAAGACCCATAAAGCCAAAGTATAACATAAGCACGTAAAACGTGGCTTCATCTCAAAATTATTCGAGCAAATGATTATTATTTCAACTGGAAAGTTGAAATGCCGTCAATCAGTCAGTATTAAGTTTTTAAAGGACGGAAATGTCACAGCATAGCTTCCAGCCAGTCAGTCTCTCCTCATCAGGAATTTAATTAATCCTGATGTCTCTCTGTTGCTCATTCTCATCTGTCTCCTGGAGCCATGCCGCTCCTGCTCCTACCATTTCTTCTTTATCATATCTTCTGTCTTTCTCCTAAAAAGAGGACCAACTTCTGGGAGTCAGGCAGAAAACGTAAGCCCGTCTTTTCTTGGAGTGAGGATTGATATCATTTGCTTTCTCTTTGAGTCTTTGAGCTTTTTCATTCCCTTTGTTTCCTCACTTTCTCCTTTTCAACTTGTGATGTCTTCTTTTGCAGAAGAAGGCATGAGTTGTGTTTTGCTGCTTTCTGACTGGGAAAAATTTCCCTTTATGTTTTGCATGCGTATTATTGTTATGATGTTGTGCAAATGACAAAAGCTGTAAATTCGGGGACTCGATAGATTTCGGCGAAGAAAGTGCTTTTCAACTTTTTTATTTGATGATGACTTGTAGCTACTCTGGTTTTCAAATTATTGCCTAATGAATTAATGAATTTTTCACACAATTAATGCAGCCATAAATGGAAAATTCAGTGTAGAAACTTCTTATCTCTAAGTGTGCGAGGATTTCATTTGGGTCAGCAATATAAACTATACAATTATAAACTTCAAGGTTCCGTGTTGCACTGTTTTAATAAATTATCATGACTCCTAACTGTCAGATGCTAAAAATAAACTGATTGGTATTTTTACTTTCAAAAGTAAATATTAATCTCGATGGATGTGATAACCGTACCTCTCTGCAAACTTTATTTGTTTTGAGGCTGCGGTTTACTAATATTGACTAAGACAACTCTTCTGAACGACAATGTAAAAAACGCGCAATTGAAAAACGGACTGAAGCAAAAATAACAACTTCCATAAATTCTAAGAAAAACTACACAAAAATAAAAGTCAACATGAACCGGTGAAGATATCAAAGTTCACTTTTAAAATAAATGCGGTCTGATTGTTCAACCCACACAACCTTTTACGCCCACTCACTTCAAACTTTTCGCCTCAGTATAGTAACCTATTTTCGATTCAATTGACTGCAAAATTGTTGATTTAGCCATCAAAATCAAGCCAAGAAGAAGACTTTGATAATGGGTTGTCAAAACAAAAGAAGACTTGGACAGTTTTTCTGCGTGATTGACCATCCGAAACTACGAAATAAAATTGTGAATGTATGTAGAATAGTGTGCGTACGCTGTTAGGTAGGCGATTACGAAATTCTGTTACATTGGTTTGGAAGTTGTGTTTTGAACTGCCGTAAGCTGTAATTTCAGTAATGGTAGAGTGCACTCTGCTTTCTCCATCTCACATTCATAGTACTAAAAGTATGACTTCGACAAAATAAAGTTGTCTGAAAATTCTCCCTCTTTGTTGTCCATACCGTTTNTTGTCTGAAAATTCTCCCTCTTTGTTGTCCATACCGTTTGTGGTTGTGTCGAGAAGGTAATTTAAACCCATTAATTGATTAATAAAACAAATTCACAGAACTACCCTAAATTTCTATATAAATGTTTCTCTTTGATTGTTTTGTGAACCTAGCTCCTTTCTACGAAAGCATTAGATACAATGTGATAAATGACTATTCAAATTCACTTTACAAATCGAGGCAATGTAAAGTCGAAACAAATTTAGAACCAATTTAAACTGAACATCACCACATTTCCAGTGCTAGCCAAGGACATTTATTTTGTTTAGTTGAAATGAAACCCACGCTGCACCTTCATCCACATGGAACCACGAAAACTGAAAACTATTGACAATAACAAAAGTACGTGAGGAAGTGAAAAACGAAACAAAGTTTGCAGTTGGTTTTGCTCTTTCAAATGAAAACCCACCCGAATTAAGTGCATGTATGCACTATGAGAATAGCACAAACTAAGGCTGTACAGATTATTATGTTGTATTCATCCCATTGGCTCTCTGCTTTCGTTTCACTCCTTGTCAGAGCTGGAAAAGTTCATTTGTTCGTCTGTCTCTTTCAATAATTTGAGCAGAAGCTGGAATAAATTTTGGTGGGGAACGCAAGTCCAAATTGAGGCAAAGTTAAGATTGAAGAAAGTAGGAGTCGAGTTTATCAAGAAACAAAACTTGAGCTACTTTTCAAGAGAAAAGGGGTAGCAGGGCAAGGGCAAGATGATTATTATGAGTTTTGTCAAAATACAGAGGAAATGAAGTATTCAATTCATAGTTGGATGCAAATAACCCAATCCTATAAGACTGCCTGGCTATGCTGAACCCTAATACATAACCAAAATTAGAGCTGTTTAAGTCTCAAAAGTGAATTTGTTTGCACGATGCTGTAAAGTGACGCACATTGTATAACAGTGATAAATTAATGTTTCATCAATTCAAGTGAAAATATCAATTATTTCTCTTGTATATTTGGCGTTGCATGATGGAGAAACTTTAATCCGAACTAATTCCATCCGTCCCTGCACTGTTTTAGTTTTACTGAGAAAAACCAAATCCCATCAAACAAACCAAGCACTTCTGGACGGACGCCTGATTCAACTCTGTCTCAGTTTGAAAACTAAAGTGACTAGCAATCCCTGAATCTCACTTTCTCCCGACATAGCCACTTTGTTAACAATATTCATATTCGAATCATATGAGCTTTAGGTAGTACAAAGAATGTGAGGTAGGTTATCCATCTCAGTTTGCAGATTTGTGGTATAATTCTAAGTCCAGATCAAGCAATAACTCTGTAACAACTAAACCAACCACTAATTTCTATCCAACATAAAATAACATTTGGTCAAATTGAATAGAGGTTTGTTAGGTAGGTTTTAATGCGATTTTAATTTAAACATAAAATGTACAATAGTGTGTAAGAAGTAAATGATTATTTTGCCAGGTTATGTGAACTGAGATTTAGAAATGTCAAGACATTAATATACAAAGCTATTTAAATTAAGATTACTCGTATTCGTTGTAGAATGTTCATTCCAAATAAATAAAGAAACACAGAAGTGCTCCGTAATTTAAACAACTATTACCACAACAAACATACCATTTCAGTTATTAAATATGAAAATATGTCAACATTAAGACAAGTAATACTTAAAATTTAGACGGTGACACTGTGTCATCGTCTGCTCATTGAATGAGCCGTCTTAAATCAGCATGAATACAAACTAATGAAAATTGAATTCCGATGAAACTTACCCTTTCTAGAATCATTTTCAGCATAGTAATGTTTTCTTACAGCACTTGATCTTGAGATAAACAAGAGAAAAACGGCAATAACAAAAACAAATATTTTCCAGCGTATAATTGAATCCAGGAAAATAGTTTGGTGTGACATTTTTGGGCTGAGCTTCAGCCCACTCGCCTTCCTTTAAGGATTTTGATATCTTTTTTCTGGATAATTGAATTTAATGTGCCTTTCCAACAAATGGCTCTGTCAATGATGATGTGATAGTGATACGAACACTTTAGAAGAATTTTATGTCATTTTCTTTCCAAACTGTCGAGCACTTTCTGGCAACTAACAGCACCATTCTCAAGTTCATGGCGATGATGTAATATCGGATTGACAGACGATCAACTCCATGAACCATTAATACCGTGAACCAAAAGCAATAATATTTTTGCAATATTGACAAGAAGACAGCTTTTTATTAGAAACTGTTGACTGATGGTTGTTATTCTTGTCCAACTTTTATATCCGGATAACTAGTGTATTCAGAGTGCCTGATGCCACTGACCGGTATAAATGTCCAGTAGCTCTACAGAGGAGAAGAACCGATTAAGAATAGCTTCTATTGCACTTGGCTTACTCGTAACAAACTTCACTTTGTGTCATCTTCCCTCTTTTCTCCGGTCAATCCAATGGTTGTGAAGTTCATTGAGTCAAAAGTAAGTGAGTGGGCAAAAAATATGTCAATGTTGATTTTAGAGAACGCAGCAGGTCGAAGTTCAAGCTGGCACCGACCATGCACCCGTCAACCCTTTAACTTTACTTTGAATCCTGATCCCCAGTCAAACTGTTGTTGTGAAGCATATTTGCTATATCCTTTACTTTTTTCCTGTCTCACTTTTACTTTCTTGGACGTGTTTCAAGTCAAGGAGAAACCGATAGGAGGAGGGTTGAGTTAATAATATCTCACTTTGGCTTTCAACCTCTTTTCCTTCCCAGTAACAAAAAAGCAAAGGAGCAATAATGTCAAAAAAGAATGGAAAAGATGAATGGGAATAACAGTGTTACATATGTGTCCACGATGGTATATAATAAACTCACGCTTCATTGACTTTCTCCTTTCAACACTCAATAAATTTCCGTAGATGACTTGACTACTTGCAACGCTTGCTTTGCCAAAAGACTCAAACTCCAGTCACTACCAACTACAAAGGTAATAATGGTTCAGTTGAACACGCGCTCAGATCTGTAATAAACTTCAGTTCACCGGTTTTCTGTAGATTTATTTTTGTGTAGTACACAAAGTCCTGTATGAAATTACAAAGTATTTGTTGACTTGGTTTGATTTTCTAAAATTACATACGTACTGAAGCAGAGCAACACAGGTGAGTATTTCAATCAAAAAGATGTGGATTTTGTTATGCGTTTAAAATTTAAGAGTAAAATTATTATTCAAATGTTTTTTTTATACTGACAGAATTATGAAATCCACTAGTTTTGCATACACGTGAAAGTATTAGATACAAAAATTGTTTAGTGTACAAATTTAAAGTTGAAACACAGGAACCAGATTACCACAGACAACTGTCCACGTTCACACGAGGAAGTGTAATATTGCCAACGGTGTCTAAAAGACTGAGACCAGGAGCACGCTGTGAGACTCGCTTTTACTCCAACTTTACTCCACCAACAACCAGATTCACCCTTCGGGGGAAACATACGCAACATACAGTAGCAGTAACAGTAGCATTCAACTCGGGTAAGCAAATGTTCAACCGATGTTTGTCTTCCGTGGTTTGCTTTGGTTGTCTCGTGGTGCTGCGTAAACTCACTTTCCCCATTTACTGTGGACCTCACTTTCCCCATTGGTTGATACAAAGTTTTTCTTTTTTTCTGGTTTAGTTTGATGATCGGTAATAGCTGGGTGGTTGAAGGAGAACTGGATGAAATAAGTTGAAATTTCATAACAGGGGTTATGAAAATTTACTGTTTTCGTGTAAAATAAGCAGTGTTGTATTTGATTCTAGTGATTCTTATTAACAAAACTTTTATTTTACAATATGTTCTGGGTTAATCCATAGTTAATGAAAGCAGTTGAAAACGTTGACACCAAAAGAGTGTTTCAGTAATTGTTAAGATGGCAATGTAAAGAAATGATAATTTGGTTAACTAGAAAAGCGCCTTAGCCTGCATTTTGCTATTAACTACATCTGGCGAGGTTAAACGGTGAAAAGTTTCAACTCAACATGTGGTTTTGAATTGATATATTTACGACTTCTGATTAGGTTGGTATTTAAGCGAAATTTCTAGTATGAAATCACGCTTTATCACGCTTAAATGGCACCCATGGATTTTTCTGTAATAGCTGTAACTTAGTGATAATCATCTGATGTATAGATTCTATACTATAGAACGGATCAAAGTGATGCTATAAATATTATTTATATTATATTAATAATACTGAGATCAAAGCGACATTGTTTTCAAATGTATTTTCAATATTAAGTAAATTAGTAGTACATATATAACTTGGCTTTCGAGCCAGTAGGTAAGTAAGAAATGGTTTGTTGTGAAGGAGAAGATTAGAATTGGCGTCATTATAATAAAGTAAATACAACTAATGTAAGTATGATTCCGCCGCATCATTAGAAGGGAAATTGGGGATATTTCTGGATTTTGCAAACAAATATAAATGATCGGCATAGAAAGTGCCGTTATAACCTACTTTATAATTAAATATTCTAAAAGTAATGCGAATCTTATAGAACAACCGGTAAAAGATGCACAAAGAAAAATTCTTGAAGTGCTTCAGAAAAAATACTTATCTTGATTCCTGCGGAGTTGAAGGAATACAATGCTAATTCGTAAAGATATTTATTTCGAGCTCAACTAACCATTTTAAAATATATTTAATGCTGCATTTGTTGCTTATTTCAGAGTAAATTTTAAAATTGTGATGCAATTTACCAACATATTTAACATAAGTAGATGAATATTTTACAATTTATAATTTTAGCTGAATAACGAATTTTCTGTTGCAGCTATTCTCAGGTGCTGTTTTCGTTTTTTACGGATATGCTTCAAACTGTTCCAACTTTCACCGGGGATTCATTTCATTAGAAAACGAAGATCAAAACCATAAACTGAACTCGCATTTTTTAGTGTTTCGATTGGTTTAATTCTGTGACTAAAAACAAGGCAAACTTCACTTTGTACTAAGGCGTATCATTACATACGTGAAACCAGGGTTCCTAACACCGTGTTTTTAGTGTCTGGTGTTTTTTGTGTCATGAATCCAGGCTTGTGTCGGTGTTTTAAAGTTAGACACAACCAAGAATCTAAAAAACAAGACACTGACACTAAAAACACCTCGTGTTTTATTCTCAAATCTAAAAAACACATGTGTTTTGGGAACCCTGCGTGAAACACAACCTCAAGGTTTGGAGCAAAATGAAACGATCTTTAACGCAAAAGTTGGGTTCGGAGAAAGAGCTGCTCGCGACGTCTGCTTTCTCCTTGCCGTAAAACTCTGCATTTGTTTGCGAAGTTATACTTTTACAATGTCAGATGGCAAAAGAGTCGCTGAGAAGTTTCATTCAACCAACTAATAAGCAAATCCAAATTGAGATTAAGCTGGCACATTGTTGTTTTTGTAACATATTTTTTCATCAATGATAAAATATATTTGCTATTTTAATGGTACGTAATGTATACATTTTTTTGACATTAATATGCATCCTAGCTAATCCAGTCAGTTTTAATGGATTTGCAACAAAACTTGGCTAATACAGTTACTAATAATAAATCAGTAGTACAGTAA
>JAAXNX010002902.1:0-12040 GCA_036491905.1 Folsomia manolachei
TACAGGCGAGTCGGGAATTTAGTTTTCTCTCCAAGCAATGAAAAAACCAACAACCCAAAATTAGAATTAGTTAATTTATTACGAATCAAGTTGATTGGAACGATTAGATTGCATGCACGGGTGTACAATTGTAATTAAAAGGCATGGGAGTATAAGGAATTATTGCTTCGGTTGAAATTCAAATAGCACAATTTCATTCAAAGAGATTACTAGACGATAAAAAGTAAATGACTTAATTGGAGTGTAATATAAAGTATTGAAGCCCCGTTAATCTAATCTAGCATTGATATTAAAATAGCCTGCGGTCTTCCAAAAAAGGCGTTAACAACTGTGTGAACTACTGAAGTTATGACTTGGCATTTAAATTATTCATGCAGTTAATCAATGTTCGTTTGACACCATCAATTCATGCAATGTAGGAACAACAGTGAACAAACAGCCAAAGTTCCGGCAGGGGTTGGAGTTTAGATAATAAAGTGAGTATCTGTAGATGACCGATAAGCATTAAATCATACAGTGAGGTGTGGGTGGTCACTAAAAGTTTACGTTTACAAAATGCAGTCATAGTATGCTACATTTTGTGCAGCGTGACATCCGCTTTACTTTCAATTAGGTGAGCATTTTGTGACTTTTTCTCCTAAAAATATATAAATCCAAACGTACAAAGTTTACTGGGCTTGTGTGTTTAGTTTGTTAATAAAATAAATAAAAAATGTGAGTTACAATGAGTGAAGGCAGGAAATTGTTTGGGTGAAGTTAAGATTTTAGTGTTTTATAATTTTGTCAAGGGTTGAAAATACCTTTGGTATGAAATATGTTGTCGAGGGTATGAGGGCGAACTAAGCCATCAGATCTCCATTCCGTAAAGTTAGACGACACTGCACGGAATGCACATCAACATCAATAACGGCACATAAAATATGAAACATAAAAATGTCAATAATAAATAAATGCATTATCAAATATCCTGGAGATTTTTAGAAATGTTGTAAGTAATTTGTTTGAAAAGGCTAACAAATTCCTCTGCAAGCAAGGATACATAAGATACATACACAAAGAGAGAAGTTTACAAGAAAGCTTCAGAACTGAACAAACACCAACATGACTTCAAGAACAAAATGCAACGACATCTATAGAATACAACGACTACAGTAACAATTACCCAACTAAAAATTTACAAGAACACGAATAATTAAAGCTGAACAACAATGGGATTCCTTTATTTGCAATCCATTGCATCTTGGAGTAGGGTTTTCATGAATAGAATAGGACAAAGGTCAAGGAAGTAGTAATTAAGATGCCGACAGCATGAACGCTTACGGTTGGTCACTGTTGTGGATCTTGAAGGTATTTGAACTAATTTTGTAGAAACCACGGAGCCGATCCCTTCCAGAGACGAAGTTGCTCGTAAAATTGATTGAGCTGCAACAGTTGATGGGGTGGATTCTTGATTTTCTGGTGGGGCTGAAAAACCACGTGCGCCTCCGCTCTAAATATTAAATGACAATATTAAGAACTGTTCATGAACAAATCAATGAGTTGGATATAATAGATAGTTTATTGATTACATCGGACTGTTGCGAGGATCCTCCAGTGTATTGTTCACTAGAACAAGGAAAAGCCTGGCGACTCCGTCGGTCATCTTTTCTTCTAAAAAAATATTAAAGAGAGTAAGTAATTTTGTAAAAGTTTCTCTTCAACTAGTCGTGAGCTTCAACTATCACTTGGTATGAGTTCAAGCAAATATGGTTAATTAAAAGTGCAAAGGAATTCCCCCATGGATGATCTGGCAGCGATGTAATAAATAAAATCCAAATGCCTGAGCATGATTGCAGAAATGCAAAGATAAAAGTCTCCGAAAAAAATCAGCAAACATTATACGCAAAACAAATTAATGTCCTACAAAGCATACAATCTTAAATAAGTTTCCGTTTAGCTGAACATTTCCACAAATTGCAGAAAAGCACTTAATTATTGGTTACGGATCTTATCATAGCAAAAATGAGCTTTTAGAGTCAATTCTAGATTATACGGTTATAATAGGCATCCAAAGCCATGAACAAGTTAAAATAACACATTTGTTCCAGCTTTCATGTATCCTTATCTGGCACCGGTAATGAAAATCCAGCAACATTTAAAACCTTTATTCCGATTTCTCCAACAGCAGTAGCTTTCGTATTTACTCCGATTATCATTACCGAAACCATTTAATCTTTGGCCTTTGTTTCTGTTGTCTACTCATTGGTTTCTCCGATAGATTAATCGTTTATGTAACGTGTTTCGTCTATTCTCCCCTGAAATTTTCATCCACATCCCAACGACCATTTTCAAAGAACGGGATCATCACCGATTCCGAATTCCAGCTTCGCATTTTGTTGGTAAACTGGTCAATGGAGCAATAGTTGAATTTCTTTATGATTTTTTTCCCGATTTTCCAGACATGGTCGTGTGAAAGATCTGACACTAGCACTGATTTATTTTATACCTATTCCGTGTTCGTAGATCATTATTCAGCGGCGCCTAACTGATCGGGGTCAGTATTCCATTCGGCTGTTGGGCGTTACCTTTTTGCGTAATGGAACCCAAAGATTTACTTTTTCCTCGATTTTATTGGAGACGGCGAACAAAATAAATCGCGTCTTTAGAAAACGATGGGAGATTGACTACCTCATCTGTCGTCTTTTTTGCAATGGTGGATTATATTTTCTTCAAGCACCGAACAAAAGGTATGAACTACATGCTCATGAATGATTGAAGTAGTTGGTGAACGTCACTGTGAAGTTATTACAAGCCACGGAGTCCATAAGAAATCACCCCACAGGATGATGTATCGCAGCATGTAAAATTGACTCACCTGAAACCCCGTGGCTCAAATCCTTGCTGAAGATGAGCTTTGCGTCTGCCATTACCCGTGGTGTCCAATGTCGTGGGTCGAAGATTGAGATCAGAGTTGGAATGTTTGAAAGATGGTCGTCGATATTCTGTCGAGTTGTCTGGAGTTTCTGAAACAAGTTCAACTGCATCGGAAGAAGGAATGGGTGGAAGGGTTGGTGTAGTCCCCAGTCTAGATTTGAGTGACGAAGGTCGCTTCCTTCTCAAAGATCGTCTCACCGATTGCTTGGCTCTGTCAACTGTATAAAAATCACCAATTCCATTAATCAACTCTGTCCGTGCTTTGTTCAGGAGAAGGAAAGGCAGATAGAGGGAGAGGACCAAGAAATAAGTAGTGGAACCCAATGAGTCGTGAAATCAGGATCGATCTCACCCCATGGTATTCAACGGCAGAACGGAAGGATAGAGTTGAGCTAAGGATTTGGATCACATCAAACAATTTTTCAATGTGGACATCGACGTCATCACTTTTTTGGCCTGTCTGATTTGGTAAAGTTTAACAAAAAACTGAAGTGAAAAATGGTAGAAAGGGAGGCAGAGATTTGCAATACCACCAAATCTACCAATTTGTCATTTTGTGAATATTTGTAGGTGTAGTACCTCATTCTGTGTTTTTAAAATTGGAATTTATCAATGAACGCTCAACTGTTCACTGAATGAAGTCATAATATAATTGACCCAATGCTGGTAAAGAAACCACACCGTGCCATCCCTTCAGACGCGAGTGCAAGAGAAAGTAGTCAAAAAAAGAGAGAAAGTAAAGTGACTTACAACGGCTCAATAGATGGTTTGCTACCTCTGTTGGGCTTTGTCCCTCTTCTGGGGTAGTACTGGAGAGGTTCTCGAAATTGAGAAGGTAAAGGCAGATGTCACCATTTTCATCACGAACGGGCGCAATAAGGGTGCTACAGTAGAATCGACTTCCTGTTGCAAAAACAAGATGAAAGTAGTGAATGAATTTCCGCTTGGTTGAGACTTGGCTTTGCTTTCACTTATCAAAACAATGCTCACTCGTTAAGTACAGTAGAATAAGCGAAGGGAGAACTTTGAAGGAACATCCTTTCTTTGTCCCATACTTTTACTTTACAGAGCAGACCTGCTAACTCAACCATAAGTTTGGGCGCTGGCTAAAGCGTTCTCATTTTGTCCTACTAATAGCTCCGACCACTGCATTGCATTACATGGCGCTGTCAAAACAAAGCACATAAGTCGACAATGTTGTCCATTGTCATTTAGGCCGCGTGTGCAGCAACCACTTTATAAACCATTTTTCATACGTTTGCTATCTACTACAACGTGGCAAGAAACAATGAACATGAAAGAAAAGAGAAAGTTTTCCGACACAAAAGCACTTTAATAACTTTTAAACCCTGGAAATGCATTTGATACTTTACAAACCCTACGAACTTCAAATTGAATGAAGAGTGAGTCAATGTCAAACGCTTTGTACGAATGTATAAGTTTTTCGTATGAGGTTTCACAAATTTGACAATAAGTTTGAAGCCTATAATATAATACCATTTTCTTTTCCAATCAACCCTCATTCAGAATCTCATTAGAATATAACAACTCTCACAAAGTTGTATCAGGCTTCCATACATTTGTGAATCAGGACGCTCAGCAAATTGAATTTGACAGGTTGAGTGAACTCTGACATTTTAATGTAATTAACAAATAGGTTGTGGTTACTCCTACCGAACGTACTGTTGGTTTGTATTACTAATCACATTCCTCAAAATCCCAATATTCGTTCTATTCGTTCTGCTAAAAAACAGTTTTCCTGATATCACGGAATATGGATAAAAATCAGAGGAGGTTAGGAACTGAGATTTGGAATGAAATAATAAACACGCCTCGTTGTTTATTTGTCAGACGGAGTTTTCTTGTCCACATTCGCAACCCACGGAAAAAGCTCAGCTAAGAAAACAGAATTTCCTTTCTTGTGATTTAATCATTGTCATATGTTCTCTCCGTCTATGTCGGATACATATTCATTGTTCTTTTCTATTCGATTTTTATCTTACACTCTAAGAACGGCTTGTGACGAGACATAAGTAGGAGAGAGTTGAGTGAAAGCTGTATTGAATATTATTATGATGGATACTTTGTTTTTGCCGATATTATTATTCTGTAGCTGTATTATCAGCTCCCATTTCCAATCTTCTTTGATTTCGTCTTCAAAAACCTCTAAATATGTAATAGTACAATACGTTTGGCTATATGAAAGAACCTATTATGCGCGTAACTATATTTGTGGGTTGGACATGTATTTATTTATTACGCTTCTATCTTTTTGAAGAATCGATAGGTGGTAGATATTAGTATAAGCTAAACTACAAAGGAAGAAATGTACATACAAAATTGGGCATTGATAAATGCCTCAGTTTGCATTATTGCAAAAATTTTAGTATTACAATAGATTGCTTTTGAGGACGACTGGAAATAGAACAATATATTGATATATAACTATTCAAAATCTACCTACGCACAAAGTCTGATTCAATTTTGTCAAACTTTCCATAAAGCACAAAATGTGACACCTATTGAGGTATCAACTCAACAATAGTTTAAAAATAAGGTTTCCAGAACAAATAGTCACCCGTTTTAAATTAAACCTTTGCAGTATTTAATGTTTTGATAGTCAATTTCCTTGATGTAGACCATTTTAAAGCATTTCTACTATAATAAAATTGTTCCAAGCATCTAAAGTTAAATTTTTAATGAGTGGTCGTTGTAGTTTTTTTGATACTTTTA
This sequence comes from Folsomia manolachei, assembly GCA_036491905.1. Taxonomy (NCBI): domain Eukaryota; kingdom Metazoa; phylum Arthropoda; class Collembola; order Entomobryomorpha; family Isotomidae; genus Folsomia; species Folsomia manolachei. The sequence continues at coordinate 5,647 of JAAXNX010002902.1, forward strand.
TTAAAAGGGAAACTTTTCCCATAAATAGAGGCTAGAACAGAAATCGGTCACTTAAAATTACGTTTGAGCATATATTTATAATAGGTGCCTGCCTGGAAGAACAATTTTTAAACACTATCTGTAATAGGGTCATAAAAAATATCATGCAATAAACAAAATTCAGTACTTTTGGGATTTAATCGAAATCGATGAAAGTTAAATAAAAAAATATAAATAATTTTTAAATTGTTGCTCAAGCCACTGAAGTGTGCGGCGTCCCTGGAGAAACGGAAGCCAATAAATTGAAAGGAATTGGTTGTTTCTGTAATTGCATTGACTAAAAACTATTTTCTCTTTATTTGACTTCCAAATTCACATGTTTTGTTTGTACTCGGTGTATGGTTTCATTAAGAATGGCGAATTTTCTATTGGAAGATGTCATTTAATGCAATTAACCATTTTATTCGTTCAATCAAAACCTTCTTGTTGAAGGTGACTTTTCATTTGATGCATTCATTTTGATTTTGTGTCGCCTATTAACTCAATCCAACAATAAAAGTTGAATTTCATGAACAAAATTGAAATCATATTCACTTTCATGTCCCAAAAGTTGAAACAAGAGCATCAAACTAACACCTCATAAAGTCACTCGCCTAGAGTCATATCCTCATGTTGAAGAGCGAAGATCACAAGGGTTACGAACTAGTTTGTAGATGAAATGAAACTATAAAGTCACAAAGACCAAACTTCATCAAGCCAATATTCAGTTTTCATTACTTTCCGTCAGTGTCTCTGTCACGGGAAAGGAATGAATAAAGGGATTTGCTACGGTTTCGTCTCTGGCTTAGCAGGGTAATTAATTGTGTTGCCGGAGGCAGTAAACAGAAAGTCTTGTCTATGAGTCTTCTTAGTGCGGATTAGTTTTATAAATACCATAAATCATGCAAAGTTGGTTTAGCTTTAAACCCTATGTGATTTTTTTAATTTTCATTGAAACCACGACAAAAGTCCACAATTCAGTAAACTATACTCATGCTAAGTTCTCCCAGTGGCATCGAACTTTTGAGCTAGTCTTTGAAATTCTAGGAAATACATGTTAGAATAAGAAACGATGTTAGATTACTCCTCTTCAACTAACTTACGACATGTACAGCCAGGCGGCTTAATGTCTTGGATAAAAATTTGCTTCGCAAACAACCAAAAGCCTGTTATGAGGTTTTCTCATTCCAAGGAAAATTGTTTGCACTTTTCAAAAAAGCTGGAATTTGAAGGACTCTTATTTTGTAAAGTGGCATCCGTATGTGCGCATAGTTTTACCTGTTCGAAAAGGGTTTAGATTTATGGCACCAATTCGCCATCCTCTCCGGCGAGCCTTAAATGTCAAAATCAGGCGTAATCTTCAAAGCGTCTTTAGGGAAAATTGTAACATTACCATCGTCATTCGTCTCGTCAGTGCCTCCCACTTATGTATATACCATTTTGCTTGTGCTTGTGTAATAGATATACCAACTTGAAAACTTTTTATAAATGTCCACTCTATCACGAAAGGTTGTGTTGGCGGTGTGTTTATTTGGTATTTTGAATATTTAGCGACCGTGTTTAAATGATTTCCCATGAGATATTTCTAAACTGCGGAATTCTTTCTCATCAAAAACAAACCCAAATGTCTCTGAATAGATGTGGGCTATGCCAGTCGTTTTTCGATCCCATAATTTTATTGAAGACAAAAAGCTCTTGTTTCATAAAATGTGATTTCTACAATTTTTATTTTTCACCTATCTGCTCAAAAGTCGCTAAAAATTGTCTAGTTCACAAACTGTCTGTGGAGACGGTTTATTTTCAAAATGAATCCTGATAAAACGACGAATATATCTGTTTGCCTATGAATTCCGTATGATCTGAGGACTGAAATATACTGTATTCTCGCCATTTTTTAGACAATGCTAAAAATGCAACTTGAGACAAAGTTTATTCGCACATATGAATAAGTACATAGTAGATACTCATTTCAAATTTGAACCGGAGCCAATGAAGATGTTTCACATTGAATCTCCACAAAAAATAAACTTTAATGCAGATTTTAAACAGACAGAAATTTGATAAAACTTAATAATACTTTATATTTAATTGAAAGAGATATTTCACTGAGAAGAGTAAAAATACCGAAAAATGCCGTGTGGATGTCATTAATGAATGAAGATTATATGAATTGAATTAATAGATAACATGTACATGAATACAGCGGAGAAAAGCCAGTTCCGCTACTTTTAAGTAAACAAAACCACCCAGTTGGCACTTTCATAAGCGTTAACTTTCCTTGAACAACAGGAAATACTTATTCAGAGACACCATATCAGCCATAATAATGTAAGAGTTGGTGAACGAGTTAAATACAGCTTGGAAAAAACATTATTATGTAGTAACTAACTACATCGAGGCCTTAGTACTGTCACACAATGACATTTGATCACAGAAAGCTTTGTCCCATTCCGAATTTCACTTATTTCTATTCCAACAAGGTAAAAACGATTCGCACTTTTCACCGAAACCACAGACTGCATTGTGTATTGTACACGATACCTTTCAATCTTTTTTTCCTTTCATACAAATTCGACGATTCAATTCTGTGCAGACAATAGAAGTGATGGAGAAAACCACAGACTGCATTGTGTATTGTACACGATACCTTTCAATCTTTTTTTCCTTTCATACAAATTCGACGATTCAATTCTGTGCAGACAATAGAAGTGAATGGAGTAGAGCGAGAAAATTACGAGGATTGGATCATACGTAACAGATTGCTACTAGCAGAAAACAGGCACTGACAAATGTACCAAACATAAGTAGGTGCTCCTTGTTCTCTGATTTGGCCCAATAATGGAAAGCATAACCAACTATACGACGCCAGATGCACTAAGAAAACCCCGTCAAATCTGTGGACCAACCTTTTTGAGATATTTTAATATTTCTGATCTTCAAGAGCCAGATAATCCTTCAGTAATATATCCTGGCGACAATTTTGAAACAGGAGCTCTTAGCCGTGAGTGATGCACGATTGATAATATGTGATACCTTATTGTGATAATATCTCCTTTTGTTAAATTAATATCGATTAAACAGGAGCATTTAAAAACACTACTATAAAAAAGCTATAAAAAATAAGACAACTCTTCTCGCTTCGCTTATTATTTTCAAAATTACGCGTCCACCCTTAAATTAATTAACATAAGGGAGAGAGCAAATATCGATTAAACAGGAGCATTTAAAAACACTACTATAAAAAAGCTATAAAAAATAAGACAACTCTTCTCGCTTCGCTTATTATTTTCAAAATTACGCGTCCACCCTTAAATTAATTAGCATAAGGGAGAGAGCCAATATAACTGAGATTAAAAACTCGTAGTGCTTTAAGGGAATAAAAAAACATGATTTCATGTTGGTTCAATTTATTTTTAGATAGAATATGGTAATGAACGCTTTGTTAACTTGGTTACTAATTCCCATCAGCAAATACGTCTACTAAACTGTCAACTAATCGTAAGTGCCTTGTCTTCATTACTAGCCTTGACTTAATATGTCATCGTCTGGGAGTGCACTGCAGAGGAAGGGAATATTTTTGGTAGTTCAACCCACTTGCGAAAAAGGTTATACTTGTCCTCGTAGCGAATAACTTTTCCACGAAGTTTGTCTGCCTCTCTCTCCGCATTTGTAAAAGTTGTAATCATAAAAACAAGACAAATGGAACAAACATTTTGCAGGATTTGTTCATTGCCACCAATTAACTAATAACTGAGGAAGAGATGGAGGATGAAGCGGCTGATTTGCAAAAAAGTTACAATTCTGTAGTTGCCAACACGTTCCAACTTTTTCATGCAAGCATTTTACGTTCAATCTACGGCACAGCATGTAAACCACCATAACATTACTAGACCAAGGAGAAAAGGTTTTCCATTTAATTCTATTTGGTGCTCATCTCCATAATCCACTTCATCTAAATGTCATGCCACCACCACATCACATCCCAACATTCCTTCATCCATCCCCCATCTTTCTCCAGAAAAATATTTTTATGTTCTGAAATTGAACGACACGATAAACATATCTCTTTGCTTTCCCGTCTCATTTCATGTCAAGTTGCTTAATTGGACGAGCAGTTTGTAAAAAAATGAGTTTTTAACTCATTCCATCTCGTCTCACTTTTTCCCCCAACTCGTTACTCAAATGTTATTGCATATTGCAGACATTCAGGTGTGGGTAAACGGTGTTGAAATTCACTTCTTCTGCGGAAATACAAGTTACAAACATTTTGGATGACTGGCGGATGGATGGTGATGTAGAACACGCTGACGTTGATGCTGATGAACAAAAATGAGCTTGTCAAAAAATAGCGTGCTTTTTCTTTCCCACCTCTTCCATTGATCTCTAGTCTTTTTCTCATGTAAGTAGTTCTGCTCAGTGTTGAAATAAAAGGTAGAGGAAGATAGGCAAGTTTATCGAGACGAGAATGAGAAGCAGTCATGAAATCAGCATAAGGTGAGGTTTGCTTTGTCATTGTTGCAGTGAGTTGGTGGGATGATGGTGGGTTAGGAAAGGTATGTCCTGACTTGGTGTAGTACTGGATAAAATGTCATCGTAAAAGTGAAAACAGAAAAAACAGGGCGAGGTGAATCGATGGGATAGAGATCTACTACTAAAGCTGTATAGTGTCCATATCCATACAACGTAAGTAAACCAAAAAGTGGATGGAACCAAATCTGATTTGCTGCGTTGCTGCAATAAAAATTACATCGAGGTTTTTAAGGTTTGTCCTACCAATGGTGTGTTGTATAGGCAAGCATAACAATACCGACACAAGTAGCAATGCGGTACATAGTATGGTGACGGGTTGAAATCCTGCGGAAATTCCTCTTAATCAGATGATGAATCAAGGAGGAGGTCGTGGGTGAAAGTTAAAGCATGGAAACAACTTGATTTACAACGGGTAGGCCTACATATACGATAGTTATGTGTACCAAAATAATGCATATATGAAGTGATCGGTATAAGCTCGTAAACACAAATATGCAGATAACATGAGCATAAAAAGAAAAGTCACCACGAGGATATGAAGAATGTCTTAGTGCCTATTAAGAATCCAATGGGATACAATTTTCTACTCCATTTTCTTTATATGAATACAAAAAGAAACTATACAAACTGGTTTGCTTGACAGGAATTTGGTGTGCCCTTATAGAAATTGTAGTGTTCACTTACATATAATAACTCTTATACATGGAGATTATGAGTACTACAAGGAGACCGCCTTCGTTGAACAAACACAAGTCCCGAACCAAATGACATTGCATAGAGAGTGGTTCACCTTCATTAAACACATTATCTAAACTAGCATCAAAACTTTACGACATGTGAAAACGGAAGCAAACTAACAACCACGCAGGTTGCAAAGTATTGCCAACCCTGGAGACCTCAACTTTCCAACACTTCCATCTTCAACAATCATGTATGGTTGCAAGTCAAGTAGTTAATTTAATAAGTTGGCTAACTTCTTTCTTTCTGCTATACAAATGTTCAGTGAGATGATAATGATGATGAGAATTGAGGTGATCGATGGTTAAATGGTTGGGTAATGGCATCTCTTCTCTACCAAAATACTTGGTTAGGAACACCGCCATTTTGTGGCTGTTGTCGAATGACCGAGATTAAGCACGTTGCTGGAAGGCAAGTCAAGTCAGACACTACGCCAAGGGTTGAGTTAGTATGAGGAAATTGGTTGCCGATCATTCTTATTTCCTTTGCAACTTGAACGAAAGGAAAGACGCGTACAATATAAATGTAAATATCCAATATGGCCATTCCATGTGCATTTTATTGGAAACCAATTCAGGCAATAAATTGAGTTGCCCCTATTGGACTTGAAGGTTAAACGACTTTGCTGGAAGAAGAAAGTTTCAATTCCCTCACAACCTATACTTTGATGTCCTATTTACCATGTGGAAAATTAGTCCATCCGTGTATCAGACTGATATAAATTGTTTTCAAAACATCCAAATGTTGATGAAATTCAATATTTCAAAACCTAAAACCTTAGAAAGATGGTGGTCTAAGGCAATGCTTAATGAAATTAACAGATTCTAATGCCCAATTTTAAATCTTCTAAGTTTTTATAGCGCTGCTGGTAGTAGTACAATGTAAAAACATGGTGAGAATACATGAACTTTGAAGCAAATATAAATTTATGACTCATTTCCTTCTCGTGGTCATTAATTTGCACTAATTGAAAGAGCGTAATGATAAAAGGAAATGAACTGGCGAAAATATTACCTCAGTTGTGTTGCTCAATGAAAAAAACAGTGGTGAAAATGGAAATGAATACATGTTATTGTTGCCCAGTTGTGTTCTGGTTGTTGTTTATTAA
>JAAXNX010002903.1:0-12039 GCA_036491905.1 Folsomia manolachei
ACCGTTCACACTTCTTCCATTGGGACGAATAAATTACAAAAGTAAAATTCTTTATTTTAAATTTTATCCCCTTGTTCCAAATTATTCAGTTGAAACACATTGATACATTGAATTGCTCTAATTAAATTAAATCTAATTAAGATCATGTACTGACTTTCAGAGCATGGGACTCCGTACAAGCCAATTCACATAAGAGTATGCAGCCACCCAAATTCTGGAAGGCTTTAGCTTACGTCCATCGTTGGTCTGTTATAATTTACCTAGTTATAATTGCAGTGGATGAGCTATTCATTAGGTGCGTTACTGCAAAATAAATGTATTCCAAATTTTATGACGAAATTGAAGAATTTGAAAAAATGTCAATTATCCCATTGCAGAGTGATGCAACCCATTTATCTACGCAAACTGGTGCAATCCTTCAGTGATGACTCTGCTACGAAAGGTGATCAAGCCTTTTACGGGGGTGTGGTCTGCCTCTGTTCTCTTCTCCATGATCTCATGGTCCATCAATGCGTGTACCTCATGTTCCGTACAGGACTGTTGTGTCGTACATCAATCTCTTCACTCTTATATCAAAAATCCTTGCGTATCCGGAGTGAAAGCAGTTCGGTGGGAACTCTCATCAACCTTTTGTCTAATGATATGGGACGGTTTGACTATCAACTCGTGTTCATGCCGTATATTTTCATCGGTCCATTCCAACTGATCATTCTTATCGTCATTCTTTATCAAGAAATGGGAGTATCTGCCTTGGCAGGTGCACTGTTTATTTTGATTATCCTACCCACACAAATCGTAAATGGACGACTGGCCGCAAAATTTAGACGATTAGTGGCCAGCAAAACAGATGAAAGGTCTCGAATAATGAACGAGATTGTAATGGCTATCCGTGTGATTAAGATGTATGGTTGGCAGGATGCATTTTCAGATAAAGTCAATGCAGTTCGAAGGTGAATATAACATCAAATCTGATATGTTGATTCAGATAAAAGAACAATTTTTTTCAGGGAAGAAGTTAGAGAGCTTGGAAAACGAGCTTATCTCCGAGGATTCTTCCTCTCACTCTATACTTTCTCTGGACGGATGAGTGCTTTTTTTGTGATTTTAGTCTATGTACTCCTGGGGAATGTTCTCACTGCGGAGAAAGCATTCTTCACTGTGGCAATTGCACTTACAATTGTGGAAACGATGGTATTTTATTTTTCAAGTGCAGTTTCTGGGCTAGGAGAGTGTTCAGTTTCGATTAAAAGGGTTCAGGTAAAGTATGACCACTTTGCTTATCGATTATGTTTGTAGAATTTGATTACATTTTGTTGTTAACAGAAATTTCTACTTCTTCCCGAACAACACTCGAATGAAAAACAGGATGATGAGCTTTTAGAAAATACAAAAATTGTAGAAGCTGACCCAATGTCTCAAAAGATTACAGAAAATATAGAAATGGAAAACAATTTTCCAAGTCCAGGAAACATTTGCCTCCAACACGTCTCCGCGAGTTGGCCCGGATCCGAAAGGACAACCCTGCATGACATTACCTTAAAACTTGAAGGAGATTTGTTTGTAATGGTCGTGGGCCCAGTTGGGTCCGGCAAGGTCTTGATGAAATTTAGTTGTTCTTGCCTATAGCACCTTACGTATTCAGTGAACCAGTATTTGAACATGATGCTTAATTGTCATTACAGACTTCTCTACTGAATGTACTGATCTCGGAACTTCCAATTTTTGAAGGAAGCTCAAAGTCTAAGGGTAAAATGTCCTACAGTTCCCAGGAAGCCTGGGTATTTCCTGGCAATGTCAGGCAAAATATTCTGTTTGGTGATGCTTTCGACCCCAAACGGTACGAAGAAGTTGTTACAACCTGTGCCTTGAAGGTAAGCTCTAATGAAGTTTAATAAAAACATTGCAGGTGTTAATGCAAAGACAAATTGTTATTTTTTTCTCTCCCAGGACGATTTTAACTTACTCCCCCACGGGGATTTGACCCTGACTGGTGAAAAAGGAGTCACGCTGAGTGGGGGACAGAAAGCGAGGTAAAATGTTACTTAAAATTTTAAGAAAAATTGGTCACTGATGCGTTTTAATTTTTATTCAGGCTAAGTCTTGCACGAAGTCTGTATCGTCACGCAGATATTTACTTGATGGATGATCCCTTGAGTGCCGTTGACTCAAGAGTTAGTCGGCACATATTTGACAAGAGTATTCAAGGATTTTTGAAAGGGAAACTTAGAATACTGGTGACTCATCAATTGCAATACTTGGCACAAGCAGATTATGTCATTTTTCTCAATAATGTATGTGGCTTCTAATCACATGTTTCTCGAAATTCTTAATTGGTTCCTCACATCCAGTTTTTTGTTTAGGGCGAGGTTCATGCACAAGGAACGTATGAAAATCTCGTTAAGTGTGGAGTAGATTTCAACAGCATAATGGCCAGTGACACGGATAAAACTCATGAACAAAATCGTAGAAAATCAAGCGTTATAGAACCACCAGGGGTAAATATTTAAAACACTCAATTTCATGATCCAATTCGTTATTGAATTTTTTCAGCCTGAAATTAATATTCTAAGAGAATTTGAGAAGCCCGAAGACAATCTGGAGAAAACTGCAAGTATGAAGTAACCGAATAAAAACACGCACATTGCTCTTGTAAAATGGAGAATGTGTATAAAATATGAATGTAGAAACTTTGTGACTCTCTCTTGGGATAATTAGAAGGATCCGTGAATCTGGGAACTTATTGGGGTTATATCAAATCCGGTTCTTCGTCTTTTATGCTCTCTCTTGTAATTTTACTCTTCTTATTTGGACAATTTTTTATTACCGGTTGTGAATATTGGCTCTCATACTGGTAAGTTGTTTATTGCTCGTCTTTACCAATAATTATGCCACTAAAAAATATTATGTTAATCAGGACGGATTCCGAAGATTTCAATAATCTTGAAGTAGAAGCAGTACATAATAACAACGAGCCTGCTCCTGTTTTTGTTTCCAATATGTCCTCATCTTCAACAGTGTCTTCCTATGAAACTATTGTGATACTGGATCCTGAAAATTATCTGGGCCAGGAAACATATCTTCTTGTCTACTCTGGCTTGGTCGTTTTTCTTTTAGCATCCACCATTGCCAAATCCATGGGATTTTTTGGCTACTGCCTAAAAATCAGTAATAACCTCCACAATAGAATGTTTAAGGCTGTGGTTCGTGCACCGACCAAATTTTTTGATGATAACCCTTCAGGCAAGTTGTCGTATTTGTTAAATCTTCATATTTATTTAATCTTGAAATGAACAATAAAATGATTTGTCACCTTTGTATAGGACGAATAATGAATCGATTTGCAAAAGATGTGGGAAGTATAGACGAGCTTTTACCAATGGCATTTTATGACACTGTTGAATACACTCTTCAGATGGTGGGAGTCGTGTTTATAATTATACTTTCCAACTACTTGCTAGTCATTCCGACTCTGGTTATTGTGGCGATATTTTGGGCGTTGAGGTTCATTTTTGTCCGAACCTCACGAGACATAAAACGGTTGGAAACAATTTGGAAAAGTCCGGTTTTTACGCATGTCGCATCTTCTCTCCAAGGGCTAACAACGATTAGGGCATTAGGAGCCCAAGAAAAGATGATTCAACAATTTGACCAGAAGCAGGTCCGCTAATTTTCGTTTTTCATTAGTGGGCGTTGGAATATTTTTTTTAACAAATTCAATTGCAGGATGTCCACACTGCAGCGTGGTTTGCCTTTATAAGTTAGCTATCAAAGTTTTACTTACATATGTCTACCCATAAATTACATATGTCTGACCATTCCATTTATCACTTCAGGTAGCACTAGATGTTTTGCTGTGTGGGCCGAAACTGTTGGCATAATTTTCCTTACGGTTGTCACCTTTTCTTTTATCCTATTTTCGGAAGGTAAATCTCCATTAGTATATTTTTTGTGATTGCATTTACAATTTCAGTTTCAAAATTGTTACAGAATCCACGGGAGGTATAGTTGGGCTGGTTGTGACCTCAGTACTTACCCTAGCTGTCAACATCCAATGGGCAATCAGACAATCGGCAGAGTTAGAAAATCACATGACTTCCGTAGAACGTGCCCTTGAGTACTCCACCCTTTCCCCGGAAGCAGCCCTGGAAATTCCTGATAAGAAACCACCACCCACTTGGCCATCTGGAGGAGAAATTTCATTCCGCAATGTATTCTTACATTATGGAGATAATTGTGTACTCAAAAATCTTAGTTTTGATATTCGTCCCAAAGAAAAGATTGGAATAGTAGGAAGAACGGGTGCTGGAAAAAGTTCCGTAATATCTGCTCTATTTCGTCTGACTGAATTCAAAGGGTCAATTCTAATTGATGGAGTGACCATTAGTGAGATTGGACTGCATGACCTAAGAAAACAAATATCAATCATACCACAAGACCCTGTCCTTTTCTCGGGGAGCGTTCGCTATAATTTGGACCCATTTCAGCAGTTTGAGGATACGCAATTGTGGCAAGTCCTGGAAGAGGTGATGATGACATGAACAAAGGAATTAAAGGAGTTGAAAAATATGCATTATTGAATAACATTTGTTTGTTTAGGTACAACTTAAACATGCCGTGTCAGCTCTGGATTTTATGGTTTCAGATGGCGGATCAAATTTTTCTGTTGGTCAACGGCAATTGGTAAAAAACAATATCTCGTTATAACTATCTGTCAGTAGTACGTTTATAAATTCTGCTATGCATCGTTTCTTTCAAAAAAGGTGTGCTTGGCAAGGGCTATTTTACGGCAGAATAAAATTATCGTGATGGACGAAGCGACAGGTATATTTCCAATATGAATTTTTTAATGTTCATTATTTCATCGAGCTATTTACAAATTAATAGCCATCAATTTAATTTTTAGCAAATGTGGACCCAAGGTATTGCAAACTATAACCTATTGCGTTATCATATACAATATTATTTCGAGTACAAGTTACAAGTGATTTGAATTCTTATTTAAATAGGACAGATGAATTTATTCAGAAGACCATAAGACAAAAGTTTGAAGCCTGCACCATAATTACCATTGCCCACAGACTACATAGCGTTATGGATTGTGACAGGATTTTAGTTCTAGAAGCTGGGACGCTTATGGTACGAAATATATTTAAATGAGTTTTATATGAAATATTTATTTGACTCAAACTCACTTTCAGGAATATGATCATCCATTCATCCTCTTGGAGAAGACTGACAGCCTTCTCTCACAATTGGCAAACCACACCGGAAAAACTTCCCGTGAACGATTGAGGAACATGGCAAAGTCACATTCTGATGGTGGTGGTATATTTTAATGAATTTTATTTTAAATGCAGCTTTTATTATTGTAATTTAAGGAATATTAATATGACTTTTGAAATAAAGGTCAACTTTCATAACTCAATAAAAAAAATCGCTTGGCCACATCGTTTGTTTGAAGATTCCTTATGCAATTTTGTGCATTTTTCGTTTAATACATATTTGGATCGTTGGTTGTTTCGTGCATTTGCTAGGAACATGGCCTGGCATATTCATACTTTGCAATATAATGCTGAAATAAATCTTCAAGTCAAGGACAACATTCCAGGCTTATTTTCTACTGCAAATTCCAGGCAAAGTTTACGGCCAAGGCCAAATAACTGGTTTGAGTATCAAACTCTGAGACAGGATAAACGAGAGTGTATTTATCTGGTCAATTGCAACTCGCTAAGCTCAATCGGCATTTGAACATTGTGACACTTTACACTTGAACCCGCTTCCAAAACTGCAAATAAATTGATACATAATGGCACCTCCTCCATTTTCTCCAGAAATTCTGGGTCGCTGGAAACAATTCGAGTTTCAATGGATCAAGGACCCATCTCAGTACCCAGCAGTTTTGGAACATCTTCAATCAAAACTTTTTTCTCAGTACGCCACTCACCCAAGGATTGGAATATTCTCAGGAGTATTTTGATGAATTTGACAAAATCTATTTAACAACTTTACCACAAAATTTAAGCTTTGCTGCAGTTGACGTTGAAACGAACAGGGTAATAAAAAAGAAGGAAACGAATATTTTAGTGTCTAAACTTTAACCTTTTGCAGATTGCTGGGTTGCGAATAACTTACGTGCAGGATAAAAATCTGGAAAATATGTTTGAAAATCTGGGATTTAAAACTACTCAGATGAAAAAAATGACCAGGATTATGGGAACAGTGAACAAAAACAGGTAAAAACAGGTTAAATTCCGTTATTTTTTTTATTAATTTATTTTAAAAATAGCAAAATCTATGAGCGATATGGAATTGAGTCGTATGTAAATTTTTATACGGCTTGTGTGGATCCCAAATACCGAGGTAATTGTTAGTTAATAAAACCTTAATCGTTAAGCTTCATCATATTGTTTAGCAATCAAGGTTTTACTAATGACAGGTCAAGGTCTCGCAACGGAAATGTACAACCAAGCTCTGGCATTTGTTCGTACAAGAAAAGATTTTCATTATGTCAAAAGTAACCTTACTTCACCTTACACGAGGGCAATTTGCAAAAAGTTTGGATTCACTGAATTGGCAAGAGTATATTACAATGACTTTAAGGATGAGGACGGTCTCCCGATACTGAATGGAGCAACGGATGAAGAGTTTGTGTCCTTTATGTGTCTCAAATTGCAATAATCTTCCGGAATTTAAAGACAATAAATATAAAAGTCCCATCGTTTTGAACAATGTTGTTAATATTTCCAAAAACTGAACATTCCATAAAAATACGCAGAAAACAGCATGATGCAGATAATACAGAACATTTGTCATGCGTAGCTTTGAAATCTGTACAAGGTGAAAATTCCGAATGCTGAATTCAGGTACTTCAATTCACACTACACTGGAACATAACCTAACAAAACTTTTAAACCACAACATCACGGCCATCATCCCACTCAACCAAAGTAAGAAATGAACAATGGTAATTCCTTGGATCAATTTATCCTTACTGATTATCATTATCAATGCTGTCCTCACCCCACACTGTTCAATATCTGATACACAATACCCGTTTACGTGATCACGGTCATCTTTACGCAATCCAGGATGCAAAGTCACAAAGTCAACCTAATTGAATGGTTTAACCTAAAATATAATACACTATACATACCAGCAAAGTCGGAAACAATGAGCAATAAAAAGTTGGAAAGTTTTACTAAAATAGAAACCCCATAAAATTGTCGGATTATTTCTTGACACTTGAGAAATTTTGCAAACTCTGGAAAACCCAAAGAAATTAAAATTCCCAATTGTTCTACTCTAATCCAAAGTTTATAAATCATGAAAACAAACAAGTGTCAATTGCCCATTGGAGAATGATGAAACACTGCTTATCGCGTAATTTCACCTTCACTCAATCATAATTTAAGTTAATTGCTTTACAAGTGAAGGTTTAAACATGATTGCCACTGTCCATCGTACACCTACAATGCATAAATTAGCTGACAATGACAATGGGAATTTGCCAAGCCACCGGATTTATTGAATCCGATTTATTACGTCTGATCCTCATATCTGATGATTTGACCATGATTTTCCAAAGCCTCCACCCATATAAAAAGAACCGAATCCAACCCAAAAGGTAGCAGTAGCCGTTTTGTTACTTCAATTGCTTAACCATGAAGGTCCTCGCTCTCGTTTTGGTGTTGGCTGCGGCCGCACACGCCGGAAAAGTCCATCCATCCCTTAAGGCTCGTCTTGCTAAGGGTGAAGTTTTGGACGTCATCATTGAACTTCCTTCTGTCGATGACATTTTCTCCTCTCCTGCCGTCCTCCACAAGGCCACCAAGGCTGAGGGAGCCGCCACCATGATCTCCATGCTTAAGGAAAGGACTGCCGCGTCTCGTCGCCCATTTGTCAACATTCTGTCCGAACTTGGTCTTGGAAATCAGAGATCCATCTCCAACCCAATTTGGATCAGTAACAGGTTTGAGGTCAAGAACTGTGACTCCGCTTTGGCTGAAGTTCTCGCCCGCGTTCCAGGAGAGTTCGTCATTCGGGAGCCAAAGGTGGGTTTATAAATATTATTGTTAGTCAGATAAATATTTTATTGGTTCAATGTGTTTTCTTTAGATCGTCCACATCATTGACCCCGTCGAGACCCGCCCAGTTACCCTTTCTGAATTGAAACAAAACCCAAATCAATGGGGTGTTGATATGATTGAAGCACCACGAGCATGGGATGTCACACGGTAATGAAATAAATAACGATTTGGAAATTTCGTTTCATACATTGGGCTGTAGTTTTATAATTAGTGGTTTCTAACTTTATATTTTTTTCTACAGAGGAGAAGGAGTCGTCGTTGGAATTATTGACACTGGTGTCTACCGTGAGCATGAAGCTTTGAGGGATTCATATGGTGGAGCTTGGCATGATCCTTACTATGGAACTCCAGAACCCACTGATCAACAATCTCATGGTAAGTGATGGTTAAATCAGAAAATAAATTATAAAATAAAGTCAAAATGCATTTTATTTGTGACGTTTTCAGGAACTCATTGCATCGGCAGCACGCTCGGAAGGTGGAGTTTAAATCATTAAATAAATTATAAAATAAAATCAAAATGTATTTTAAACATACAAATTTTCTTTTATAGGACCAACGGTATCGGAGTCGCACCTGGCGCGAACTGGACTGCATGCCGCGGATTGAACCATCAAGGTATTTCGATCGTACATTACTCAACTTTTGGCCCAAACTCAATTTCAAATCTTTAGGTTCCGGAAGCGAGGCTAACCTTCTCGACTGTGCTCAATGGTTTGTAACAGCCACACCAAAAGCTCATGTCATTACCAACTCATGGGGCGGTGGTTCCAATGATCCATGGTACAATGACGTTATGCGAGCTTGGCAACAAAATGATCAAATCCCAGTTTTCGCCATGGGAAACTCTGGATCCTCTTGCCGAACTGCTAACAGCCCTGGAGATTCTCTTTACACCATCGGTGTGGGAGCTACCACCAGCACTGATGGCGTCGCTTCCTTCTCTTCTCGAGGTCCAGCAGCAACTGGAGCCTACAAGCCTGAGGTCAGCGCCCCAGGACAAGACATCATCTCTGCTGGAAACACTGGACAAACTTACACCTCTAAGTCTGGAACTTCCATGGCGTAAGTATACCTTGCATTGATTATAGCCAATGAATTCAACACATTATAATTTCTTCTTTAAAATTCTAAATCAGAACTCCTCATGTTGCCGGAGTTGTCGCCTTGATGCTCTCTGTTGACCCAACCATGAGATATAACGCCGTCAAATTGGCCCTTCAAGGTACCGGAGATCACCCAACCCCAACTGCTGGAGATATTGCGTGCTCAGGAACTGGAGCAGAGCCTTGGCCGAACCATGCCTACGGATACAGCCGTGTCAATGCCGGAAATGCCGTTAATGCCACTTTAGCTCAGAAGACAATGTACTATTTTTAAATGTTAGCATTACTCTGTGGGCTATAGTCTAACATTATCCTGCAACTGGACAAAAAACAAAATTCGTATTTTTCATGTAAATAAATAAATTGACTTTCACCAGTACACATAAAATAGCATTATATACACATTGAACTTTTTTGGCAATAGAAAGTCCTTCAAGCCTTGGACGTGCATGAAACAGTTCATTAGCTCTTGGTATTGTATTAGTAGAGTACTTGATTAACCATTTTCGATGGAACTTACAAATGAAGATGAGCCAATATCCACTGCACATATAATCGTCAACCCATGTTTATTAAGCACTTATCACAAATTATCTGAACCACTCCAGATCAAAAACAAATATTTGTCGATGACCATATCTTATATGCATTTACATATTCCAGTCAGTAAAAATCTTTCTTCTATTTTTCTATATTCTTCGGTAATCATTTTGTGCTACTGACTGAGGCAGATATTTGGATTCAAAAATATATAAAATGCGGAATATATTTTTCCCAGTGACTTCCTGCACCTTGATATTTGCATCCATCGTGTACTTCACAACTACTTCTTCCACGAAAATTACGAAAAAGTCCATACATCAGGATAATCGACCGCTTATTCGTTTCAATAGTGAAGGAAAATTAAAAATTGCAATATTCGCGGATCTGTAAGTATTACATTATTTTTTTCAAATACATTATACATTTTTGATTTATCATTTTCATCTCACGTGTCAGACACTATGGTGAGGAGCCTTCGAGTTCGTGGGGCCCAGCAGCCGACATTAAGTGAGAATTTAAAGACATTGCTTTCAAAGTATTTTCGGAGACAACATAATGCACGCAAACTGCAAATATAAGTATGGACGAAACATATAATGTTCCTTAATTATCTAGATCGTCTAATGTTACTGGACACATTCTTGACTGGGAACAACCGGATTTTGTGGTTTTCACCGGAGATCAATTAACAGCAGAAAATATGTTTCCGAACGCATCCGCCTATGTCCACATGTTAGTTAAACCACTTGTGGATCGTGGTTACCGGTATTTAACTCTTACTTATCCGTCATTTTTGTAATTGCTTACTTTTCTCAAAACACTAACTAAGATGGGCATCCACCTACGGAAATCACGACATTGGTCCGAATGTGACTCGTCTGGAAATTTTGGAAGCAGAACAAACTTATCAAAATCTGAGCTACACGGTTCAAATGACAAACCAATCCATACCTGGAGTGACAAATTATTATTTGCCCATCTATCCAGAGACAAGGGATGAAAATGAAGGACCGATTATGATTTGGTGGTTCTTTGATTCCCAAGGTGGAAGGAATAATGATGGCCAACAACCACATTATATTGATCCAAAAGTGGTTGCATGGTTTGAGGAGGAAAATGCTAAATTGGTTGAACTTTGGGGTGCTCTTCCATCCTTGGTATTTTTTCATATTCCTCCGTGAGCATAAACTTTGCAAAGTAAATTATATTTGTTAGTCGCAACAGTTTTTTCTTAACAATGAACATTTTCAAAAGGGTGGAGTTTGTTGAGATTCAAGAAAATATTGCAACGGACCCGTTATGTGCCGGACTTGTAGGTGAGTTTATGCGAGATTCGTTTAAAATACATGACTTGATATTTGACATTGATATGTTTATACAATAATAATGTAGATGACGATGTAACGCCACAAGATAACAATACGGGAATAATGGCAGCTCTTGAAAGGGTTGGAGGTGTCCAAGCTGTTTTTGTCGGACATGACCACGGAAATGGCTGGTGTTGTTTTTATAACGAGATTCAAGTATGCTACGGAAGACACACTGGTTATGGAGGGTATGCAAACTTAGTAATTACATCTAAATTGCATTTTTTAAACGCTAACTCTAATTAAGATATGGGACTTGGACGCGTGGAGCGAGGATTGTCAATTTGCAAATTAGCCTTTCCGACGAAGTTGTGACCAGAGGGAGTTACATTCTATTGGAAAATGGAACTGTTGTCGATAATTTTCCTAAATAGATTTGAAATGCGATATGCGATTCCGCAGTTAACCTGAAATTGATGTTGTATTATGGACTACTTCAATAAAGATTTTATTTGATTGTTTTCAATTATTAAAGTTAGGTTGCAATTTTATTTCTTGTCTTATTTTTTATCAAGATAAAACCTTGCAGAAAGTGTAAGAATACTCCACGCAGTGAAATTTGCGCAAATCCTAACCACATTAAACTGCATCATAAACAATGAAACGTTGATGGAGTGGTATGAGATCTTTTCCATAATTCCCATACTTTTCCACAACTCCACCCCTTCCACACCAACTGCTTCAAATCCAAAATAAATCAGTGGTTTCAAACTCATATTCCGATTTAGGACCCCATCCAACATTTGATACATACAATACACGCAGGATTCATCAATCATCTTAAAACTAGGAATCCCAATTCTTCTCACAAGTTCTGCATAAAGTTCTCGGTCCGGGTGTAGTGCTAAATTGTATTCGTCTTGAAGACCAAGCATTTTTCCGATAACTGCCCACATATGAAAAAGTCCACGCATCCCCTCATCCTCCTCGTAGGTC
>JAAXNX010002904.1:0-12038 GCA_036491905.1 Folsomia manolachei
GCTCGACAACTCATTTTGCAAGAGCATCCTGAAAGTGACAATATTGGTCTGAAGCAAGCCCAAGTAGACAAACTTTATGCCGGCCTTAAAGTAAGCAACTTACCCGCAACTCAATCGCGTCCGCAATATGACACGGATTTGTTTTATCCATACTTTTGTTAATAACTAAATTCTGTATGATTACGTTGCAGGATTTGGCACATGAACGAAGGTCCAAACTTGAGGAAGCGTTGAAGCTGTTCATGTTGAACCGAGAAGTTGATGATCTAGAACAATGGATTGCGGAGCGTGAAGTTGTTGGTTAGTAAATTTATTATTAATTAAGGCTCCTTCGTAAAATTGAAGCTTCGACGTTATTTAAGTGAGCAATCGTAACACTAAGAGCACAGCCTTAACATTTTGAAAAAGTTTAAATAATTTCTGAACACAATCTCGATCCTCTTCTTTGTGTCAGTATTTGATTGTTTATAAATCTTGTTATTATGTTGCGGTCATCACTTCTAAACATGGCATTGAATTGAACAAACTCTGTTTTTAATGCATTTTTCATGTTTAAACTACAATGCTCAACATGATAATATATGAATTTTGTTTTTCAGCGAGCTCGCATGAATTGGGACAAGATTATGATCATGTTACTATGCTTTGGGAACGATTCAAGGAATTTGCCCGAGAAACGGAGTCTACTGGAAATGAACGTGTTGCAATCGTGAGTATAAGTTGTTCACTTTAATTCATAACAAACACGAGATATCCATTCTTGGCAGCATTCGTCTCAACACGCTTTGAAATAACATTTGAAATTACCAACAGGTCAATGAAATGGCTGATGGACTGATTGCCAGCAAACATTCTGATTCCGCAACCATTGCAGAATGGAAAGATGGACTGAATGAAGCATGGGCAGACCTCCTTGAACTGATTGACACGCGAACACAAATGTTGGGTGAGCTTATTTGAAATCTATGCTTTAAAAAATTTGAGTTATATGAGTAGTCAATGGAAGGATAGAAAATTACCTATTTCCTTCAGTAATTAATTAACAATAATTAATTTTAGGTTTAGATATGACCTTGTTCTTATAATGTTTCTATTGCTTATTAGCTGCTTCCAGAGAACTTCACAAGTTCTTCCACGATTGTAAGGATGTCCTGAGTAGAATAGCGGAAAAACAGACTGCTTTACCTGATGAGGTTGGCCGAGACACTGGTTCTGTGTCTGCCCTGCAAAGGAAACACGTGCAATACATGCAAGATCTCCAAGCTCTTCAGTCTGAGGTATACCAGCCTTGAATAGCATCTTCCTGTTATTTATAATATATATAGTGGATATAAAATTTTACGGCGAGTTTGGTTACCATTTATTCACAGGTTGAGCAAATTCAAGATGATTCAAGAAAATTACAAGCAGCATATGCAGGGGATAAGGCCAAAGAGATTACCAACCGAGAAGCTGAAGTTGTTCAGGCTTGGATGAACCTCCAAGGTGTGTGTCTTGGATTTTTTTTATCTTCGTATTTTTTGAAAATTATAAACTTTTCAAACACGGGTTTAATATTTAGGTATATGTGAGGCGAGGAAATCCAAGCTCGGTGACACTGGAGATCTGTTCCGTTTCTTCAACATGGTCAGAACCTTGATGTTGTGGATGGACGATGTCATCATTCAAATGAACACTTCCGAGAAGCCACGGTAAGTTTAATTTGCCAGTTAAAAAGAATTAAACACTTGTTTAGGATGTTACAAAAATGCATTTTATTATTATTGTTAACTGTGCCTCAGGGACGTGAGCGGAGTGGAATTGTTGATGAACAATCATCAGAGTTTAAAGGCTGAAGTCGATGCAAGGGAAGATAATTTCTCGGCCTGTTTCCGTCTTGGAAAGGAACTTTTGTCGCGCAGCCATTATGCTGCAAATGAAATCAAAGAAAAAGTTGTGGGTCTCACAAATCAAAGGAATGGCATGCTACATCGCTGGGAAGAACGCTGGGAACATCTTCAACTTAGTATGCATTTCTTATATTACTGAAAGTTTATTGTATTGTGCATTCATTATTTGTAATTTTTTCAGTTCTGGAAGTTTACCAATTTGCCCGAGATGCAGCTGTTGCCGAGGCCTGGTTGATTGCCCAGGAGCCGTATTTGTTGAGTATGGATTTGGGATACACTATAGATGAAGTAGAAAATTTGATAAAGAAACACGAAGCATTCGAAAAATCGGCACAAGCACAAGAAGAACGATTTATTGCCCTTGAGCGACTGACTACGGTAATAATTTTTTTCTTTTATGATGTGATGGAATTTGCTTGTTTTGCAAGTTAACAGTACGGTTACACCTTTTTCCACTTTTATCTACTGAGTTGGTCGTCCATTGCTATTTATATTTTTCTTTTAATATCTTCCTTCCACTTCTAACTCTACCTCTTCTTGATTTATATTCGTAATAGCTGGAAATAAGAGAACACGAAAAGAGTATGGGACAGGAAGGAGGATACTATCCTTATGAAATGGTGACGTGACAAACTTCTACATTCAGTGTTCAGTAACACTAACTGTTCATTTACTTTTATTAACAAAATTTCGCTTTAATTTTCCATTTCATCTAACGACTTGTTTATAGAAACAACATAACTGTTTAATTATACAATTTTCAAAAGTGATTCGGATATAATCTTCAATCTGCGGCATTGCATTGTCAGCCAAAACATTCTAGATTCTTGTGTTTCAAATGTGTGATACCCTTTATCGTTGACATTTATAATGAAAATTGTATGTATTTTTTATGTCCATAGTTTGAGATCCGAGATCGAGAAAAAAGAAAACGAGACGAAGAAGATCGTCGACGTGCAGAAGAAATTGCAAAGAAGTCACCTCCGAAATCTCCAGATGAACGGGACGCTGGTGGTCGGTCACCGGAACAGACTTCAGATCGCGATACATCCGTTCATTCCCCTCCTTCTGCCGGTATTGTGATTTAAATTAGTATATAGCTAAAAGTGTGTATGTGTGCGTGTGTGAGCATTTCTTTTTTTTTGCGTGAGCTATTACGATTGAAACTGGTCATCAAAAAGCTCATTTGTTTATTTTTTGCATGAATTTTTTTGCCCTTCTTTTTTACTTGCATGATTTGCACAAATGCTTTTGGTTCAATAAAGGTCGGCCACAAAGCCAAACAATATCTCCACAACCCGGAGATTCGAAAGGAAGAAACCTTAAAGGTAACCAGACTCTGGACAATTGAAATTGCATGTGCCGTCCAAGTGTTTTAGTAGTTAGCAACCTCCCAGTTATCGTAAACTATTAAACTTCTCCCTTAACATGCATGCTATTTATTAATATCAGTAAATTAACTGTAGCTAGTAAGAAATCTTCCGCAAAATCTTTATCTTCGCCAAGGACATCGAAGCATTCTTCAAGGGTCTCCTCCCCAGTGTCACCAACTAGTTCTGCTGGGCACACATTGGAAGACGATGATTTTGTTTTTGATGCTCGTGAGTCGCGTAAATTTAATTCAAATTTTGAACAACTCGTTTAGTCTCGTTTTCAATTTAACGGGGACTTTCCTTTCTCCGTTCATGCCTCCAATTCTGGGGCTTGGTGTCTTCCGTGTTTATCCATCACCGAAATCTTGTTTACTGAATACCATTTACTGTGTATGTATGCTTTCATTATGCTTTGTGTGTGAATTATGTGAATTATCATGTCGTAAATAACTGAATGTGTTTTATGTTTATTATATGTTTTGTTGACATTTTATTTTTGTAACAAATTTTTGCATGCGTGAAGGCTCAAAGAGAGGCGGTCGGTCTCGATCAAAATCACCGTTTAGCAGTTTCCGCTGGAAGAAATCTAAAAGTTCTACCTTAGAAGCTATTCCAGGTGGTAGTGCTTCAGATGACGAGTCTAATATTCAGAAATATAAAGGTATTGTTCACCATTCGGACAAATCTGTAGTTGAAAACAATTTACTAAACTGCTCCTCGATGCCAACTTTTATTTGGTAGCGGTGAAAACTATTTTTCATAAATTCCGGTGACGGTCCTTTGATCAATTCCATGGAATTTTAAGGCGGTTGGTCTTCTTGGTGATAAGCTCGCAGAGTTTCGCTTGAAGCTTCATTAAAATTTTGTAATGCTTTGTACTAAAACTATTGTGCTTGTTTAGCTGTAGTGTCGGGTTTTTGGTATTATCCTTCTGACGTCTTCAAGAAATCAACGAGTTTTTACATTATTGTTGACATTTTCCTACCTTATGTGAACAGAGCGACCAGGTCCAAGTGAAGACGGTGTTATTGAAGGGAACCTAATGCGGAAACATGAATGGGAAACTACCACAAAGAAGGCTTCCAATAGGTACAGTGTAAATTAATTAACGTTGGGTTGACATATGAGAATAATAATGTAAAATACGAACTTATTTTATTAGATCTTGGGATAAGGTATACATTGTCTTGAAAAATGGTTCCTTGCTTTTCTACAAAGACCAGAAAAACTTTAAAACTCAAGCGGATGCCTATTTCCGGGGTGAAAACCCTGTGGATCTTTCCCTTGGTACTGCTGAAGTTGCAGCTGACTACACCAAGAAGAAGCATGTTTTCAGACTAAAGTATGTACACGTAACGTCTTGTCTTTAAATGTTTGAAACAATTGCGTTTTTATATTAATTTTCTGATTTTCGTTTTTGAAGGCTGTCCTTTGGTGGAGAATACTTATTCCAAGCACATGACGATGAAGAAATGAATATGTGGGTTCGAGGAATTCAAGAAATTAGCAACCAAGATTCGAGCGCCGGACCATCTCGGGCTCAAACACTTCCAGCTTCTTCAATGGAAAAGAAAGATGAACCCAAGAAGAGAGGATTTTTTACCCTGAAGAAAAAATAATTCACCAGAAAGGCTTTATACACTATACATTTAAGATGTTAATTGACTTGACTAGTTAAATATTAGATTTGCTTTAACTGACGATAAATTTAGGACGTTCAAGAGCCTATTATGCTCTGGCGTCGACACCGTTGAGGACAACGGCTTACATAATGAAGACACTGCTTGCTGGCAGCATACTCGTAAAATATAAGGTTTCTAAAACTTTCTCTACTTACTTTTTAATTACCGACCCGACATTTCACCTCGCTTTTACACTGTAATAATTACCTCGTAACAGTCGACTTAAAATTAATCTCAGCAACAGGATAGCTGCCAATTATAAAATACATACTGGACGGTGTCCGGGATAAGTCAAATTTTTGTTTGTAGTTTCGACCGACTCATTACCGTTAAAATTATCCGCTTCCTATCTATCAAATTTATGCCTTTCTTTTTAGTATTTCTAATATGGGACATTTAAGGACTTTCTAAGATTTTGATGTTGTGACTGAAACTCGAAAGTGATTATTGGAAACGAATGCTATTCTGATGTTGTACATTTTTGGACTTACCCACTTACCAATCACATCTCACTCGTGCGAAGTTTCCAATATCTTTACGTATTCTTGTCATATTCAAAGTTGTACTGCCATTAGCATTAGAAAAGATAGCCACTCAAAATAATATACATAAGCACTTATGATTGAATTTCTAATAATCCTAGATATGCATGAGTTTGGCAATGCGAGTACTACAAGCAGATTCGCCTTCGAATTTTCAATCCACTGATTCTAGTGATATAAAAGCATACAATTTGTGTAATGTATCCACTGGTAAAATCCAGCCAGGTAACTACTGGTTGGTGAAATATCTGTGAAACTCTGGATATGGTGGCCAGTCAACAAGAAAATTTTCCATAATTGTTTAAAAATAAGCAAAACTTTCATAGTTTCTAAACTAAAATTAATAATTGCACCAAAGCTTTTCTTACCTGCATTGTATTCATAGAATGGATTTTGGAACATTTGTGAAATAACTAAAGTATAAGCAGCAGATCAAGTGGTGTAAATTCGTTATTACTGTTGATAATGCAATGCGAGTTGTTTGAGCCTGTGACTTTTCTGTAGATGAATGAAATTACAGCTGTTAACTAGTGTAAGCTAAATAATAGTTAGAAACGAATGTTACCTTTTTAAATGTCTAGTGAATTATTGTGCTTGGATCAGAAGAGATAGATATATGAAATGACGTCGTGTAGCTATCGCAAACAAAAATTATAATATTGATTCCTTTTTCTGACCGTAAATTATTGCTGCTATAATTTTTAAAATGCTGTTTATAGTTATGTGCTATTTTATTTAACTGCGAAAACAATTGATTCAAGAATTTACGCTAAATTTCTAATCCGGTTACATGCTATACTTACCACACAACAGTGCTTTGTTCAAGTTTTATTTTTAGTAGATTGCGACTTAAAGTAAGTACATGAACAACTCCAGGGATAACAATTATTTTAATTTGTATATAGTTCTGTAACACAAAACAATTGCCGGTGGCTTACATGTCAAACTCATCCGGGTTTAAAATGCTATGCAAACTGCCACAGAGCAAGCATTACAACAATTACCACGCTCGTTGGTTGGTGTTCAATTTTGTGTTACATTTAACATTGAAATGATTGTAGCTTTCGGCTTTCTTTTAAATAAAAATTTCCATTAATGTAATACATTGATTCTTTTTCGATTTATTTTTTGATTGATACTGGCAGAAATGCTTGACCACCTGCGGACATGAACTTCATAATTCACATCCATAGTTCGAATTTATACAGATGCACGATTAACTGACTCTCGTCGCCCTTTCCCTTTAAGTTGCCTTGGATAAAAGTCAGTCAATCGTGGATTAAATAAGCAAGTTGTCAATGAATATTGCCGTCATTCGGCCTAACCTATACCTAACCCGGTAGAATATCCTGCTTGTCTGTCACCCAAGTTGGGTTTTTTGAGTCTTGAACTTCTTGGGAACTTCAATTTATCTTGTCTTCAACTCTAGTAAAAATGGAGAAGACTCGGAAAGGGAAACTTGCGAAACTTGCTTCAAACCCACGAAGTTTTATACGGAGATCACTGGATCCCGATTCCAAGCCTAGGGACTCATTTCAACCCAAGCGATCCAAGGATGTTCCCAATCCCAGTGGCCCTGGAAGTGGTGGATCTGGTCGAAGAGCACCCGTCGCCCCAGTTTTTGAAGAAAGCGATGAGGAAGACGACGACGACAATAAAAAAAGATGTCCTTGTGGTTAGTGGTTAAGGCACATTCATTGTGTTTATATTTTGACCTACCTAATTATGTTGCTCTTATTGTATATTTTCTGTACAGCAATAAAGTTGCGGTCAACATTCAAAAAACGGCTTCGCATTTTTAATGAGGTATTTGTTTTTCGTTTACATTATTATGCAGACAATGTAACAATATTGATATGGCCTGAAGGTATCTGCAACGAATCTGAAAATTGGAACTGGGGCAGAAGTCGGGCTTTGGGACAGGTAATGGCATTGACCTGAATTTTACATAGGTGATAGGTCTTAAGATTTCCGTTTGTTTAATCCTTCCAGTTGGGGGGTTTATTATTGCTCTAGCCGTTTTGGGAGGTGTCGAAATCTGAATACTCTGTATTTTTCCATAGCCTCACTTTTTGTCATAAGTAATGCTTGCTTACAAATAGGGCTTTTTAGGAATCAAAGAGACAAGCTATTGTAAAAAATGTCCTTCTGTAACTCATTCTCAGGTCAAGGATCAAGTATGTTGAATCTGATTTACGACATGAGAAAACATGGTGGCGTTGCTTTTCTTGTGGTATTGACTCTAGTCTACGTCACCGTCGGCTATCCCATGTACGTCTTTGAAACAATGATGGGACAATATTGGTTAGTTAACTATTTCAAATACTATTTTACAAGTTGAGACTGCAGTTGGCATGCATGAATCATGCTACTTGCCAAATATTTCAGTGGACGGAAACCCATGATGATGTTGAGACTGATGCTCCCAGCCCTGACCGGTTTGCAATTAAAGTCTTTGTGCTTTTGTACATAATTGTGATATTGTTATAAATATATCAGGTGTTGGTCCAGCATTATACCTCCGGACGATAGTAAAGGCTATAAATGCCTTAGGAATATTGTTATACTGTGGAGTTCTTGCGTTCAGTCTGTTTTTTTGTAGGACAAATAATCCCCTTGGTACGCATGCAATTACGCGTTTGGCATTTAAATGTACAGTCCTTTTCTAGAACTAAGTTATTAATTTGAAGTAATTTATGAAGTTTACAGATTTCTTGCTGCAGAAGCGAGGACTAAAACGTTCAATTTATTCTACACCAATATTACATTCCCACCGGGTGGAACGATTAACTTGGATTATAAACTATTCTACTTCTTGACATTTATCATTCTACCAATTGTTCTCTTGGTGAGCTTAAAAAATGCCAGCATTTCTTGTTGCACAATCTTATGACATCATAAAATATTTTGTTGTCTCCGTTTTCTTAAGGTCCTAGTTTCTCAAAATCTCAAAATGCATGGAGCAATAGCCAAAATTGTAGTCTTAGTTTTGCTTCTAGGGATGGGTGGTTATCTTCTCGTAGGATTGAGTAGAATATCAGAAGCTAAGTCGTCATCCATTGTTTATTCTCCACTAATGTCAACACTAACACCAAACTGGAAAGCTATGTTTAATGGACAAGCCTGGTTGGATGCTATGACCTTTGTGATCCAATCTCTGGAGTTGGGCACATTGGTTCATCCTTATTTGGGATCCAAGAACTTTTTCCACTATCGATGTCACAGGTTTGACACCATACAAAGTGAGGGTTGAATAGTGTGTGAACATGCCAAATTCCGACAATTTAGGGATGGTTTGTACCTCGTGCTTTTGGCCCTTGCCTGGAATATCGGTGCCTCAGTCGCAGCCTTATCTTGGCTTGGTTACATAGGTGTGAATCACGCACAAATGACAGCAGCAACTGAGCATTTATTTGGCCACTATGGTCTCGTCATTGTCTTTATGCTGAAACATATTCAGGTACGCCAGTACGACTTCGTTGTTTCATTTCAGATAAATCTTATTGAATATTGTATCAGGCCGAGATGACCCAAAATGTGCAGGGTGACGTGTTGTTTTTCAATGCTTGCTTTTATTCCATTGTCGCCGTCGCCGGTAAGAATGGTGAAGCATGTCATGCACTTCAATTCTCCTTTGTTAAAATGACATTATTTTAATTATGTTTCAGCCCTATGTGCATTGCTCGTCTACATAATAATAATTGTGGATTGCTCCTACCCGGAAAGTGGTCAATGGATTCTTAAAATTTTGACAATGTTTGGAATCGTTGTTTTTTTCGGAGTAATTATTCCATTCTTTGTGATGCAGGATGTGGGTGAACTAACTATATAAATCAATTTTTATTCCTTCTTATATTTTTTTAACTTTATTGCAGGAAGGACTCCGAATTTTGATCTTTATAAATTTTTACGTTCATAGAGGTTGGAGCCCGTTTTTCATTCTTGCCTGCTATTTTTCCGCAGTGGCATTTGGACATGATATGGGAAAGTTTGTCCATGACTTCCTTAACATTATCCATTTAAAGGGCTATCAATCAAAGCAGCATTCCTATCATGTTCCTAGAACACTGAGATATTTTATTTTAGCTTTTCTGGGAGTAAGTTGACTCGTGTTTTTAATGATTAAGCCCAATTATGACAGTTTATACATTTTCTTATATCTTTGTTGCGTTCAGTTGGGAATGGTTTGCTCATTGTTCAGCCGCCCATATCCACACGAAGGTCAAACGAATTGGAATGGGAGCGGTCAGTACATTGGAACAGTATTTGCAATTGTTCCCCTTTTGTCCGTAGTCAGTATTGCAATTTATTACAGGAAAGGAATGGGGGTAATTTTAACAATGAATTGTTTATTTATGGCATAAATCAAGGGTTTTAAAATTTTGATATTTTTGGTGTAGAAATTATCATTGAAACCTCATCGGGACTGGTTTAAAAACAAGCATCATACAAGTGTCTGCTTTGCAGGATTTGCACAATTTAAAGGTATTCCGGCTCTAAGAGATCCAGATCCACGCCCTGACGAAGCGTACCCAGCTATTAATAAATGATTGTTGTATCCTTCACTAAATTACCACCACATTTATTCACCATAAAGTAGGATTATCCTACTGTAGGAACAAAATAATGGCCGATAAGGAATAACAAAAGTTTTACCGCAAAGAGTTGATTAACAGTTAACAAATTAGTGCATCTAAGCGGGACGCGAATTTCTTATATTCCTGATCACTGAGGGCAGACATTTCACCACAAATCATTGATGCTTTTAACTCATTTGAAGCCAACACAACCTGTAACCAACAAACCGATAAACGTTATGGTATCACACGACATTGTACAAAAAACAAGATTATCAAATTACCGCAAATTCGGAAGAGACCGATAAATATATCTCCAGATCCCGAATGTGTGGAATTGAAATAGTTTTCCAGGCCTTAGTCTCACTTTTAAGAAGATCATACACGTAAATGGAATTGTGGAGTGCGACATAAAATACGGATTCACGCTTCCTACTAAAATGTACTCTCAACGGCGGATTCCCACAGTCGACGGTTATCAGTAATTTACGACTAGGAAGTGAGTACACCCGGCATTTCCCGTCTGCTGAACCCACCTGAAATGCATGAATTAATATAAAATTTTAAATGCTATTGTAATACTGTTTAAACACTCACCAAACAAAGATGCAATGATGAATTAATGTCCATCGCAATAATGCAGGACTTTTGTTCTGAATGGTTATATTTTTGAACCCCAAGTTGTTTTGTAACGACTAGATTATCTGCGGATGATTCTACTTCAACTGGTAAATTCTTTGAGTCCCCACGCTCCAAATGTCCATTCATTTTCGGGGATTCCTTGTAATATTTACGAATAACGGATTCATCGTTTTTTCGTTTTATCAAGCTGCTCCTAAACATGAGACCATTCACGGTTCCACATATGCAATGAATGATTCGGTCATCAAGAACAGAAGGAAATATGACTGATGAGATCAGAATTTTCTCCGCTAAAGAGTCATTTAGGTTAATAGTAGATTTGTGACACAAATTAAGCCTGGACCAATAAGCTGTATGAAGGCGATAGTGCGGTTTCTTAACAATGTCTGTAGATCGACGCAAGGACCAAGATTTTAATATTCCGGAACGATCCATTGACAAAATCTTAAAAAGCATATCAATTCATCTACTTAAATTTGACATAATAGAAAGTATAAATTATTGGCTAACCAGGGAATTATCCTCTGTCTGTTGAACAACTTGGAGTCCAATTATCGTCTCGTGCTGGCTATGCTCCAACATTGCTATAAAGCGTATTTTGAGATTAATACATTTTCTCATTTTATTTTCCGTAGTATTTAACAAGGTACCCGTATCAACTGTAGCAGTACGAATAGTTTGGTCTTGATAAGCCTTGTGGTAATCAGGATTTTCATCCAGATCCCAAATTGCTAATCCACCATCTTTCCCACCTGCGACGGCAACATGCCCGTAAACGTACACTGCTATAGCTGTGACTTTCCCCCACATTCGTAGATACCTAGATTTTATTATGAAACTTGAATATTATTTTCGGGTTATTTGTTAAAAGATGCAATTTACCACTTTGGACAGCTTGGTTCTTTTATGGCCCAAATTGTTATCACACTTTTTGACTCGTTTTTCCTTAAATAATAATGAAAATAATCCTTCTTTAAAATAGTTGCAGGAGACACTGGAATAACAATTACCTTCTTGATTTTTCTGCAGGATAATAATTGGCACAAGCAAGAAAGTCACCGGAGCAGGTAAGGACAGCCATTTCCAAACTATTAAAGACGGGTAAGCCTCGACCAAGCTTGACTTCTGAGAGTGAGGAATTATTGCTAGTTAGTGCCAGACGCTTCTGTGATTCTAAGACGTAGAGCATTTTCCGGCTTGCTCTTGCTATAAAATTTGAAATTCTACTCCAACTTGTACCCACATCGTATTCCCACTCCATTTGGTGTCGATAACTTTCCTCACTCTTGACTTTGTTTAATTTATTGGTCTCATTTTCTTTTAAATCTATTAC
>JAAXNX010002905.1:0-12034 GCA_036491905.1 Folsomia manolachei
ACAAATACTCTACAATTATAGTGTACAGAAAAATTTAGATGTTTACTATAGCAAATTAATTTGGTTTCAGTTTAATGGAAAATCGGTTCGCATCAGTCACAAAGAGTAATCCCGAATAAAGTGCTAAGCCATTGTCGGCAAATGATGTGAAATTGGACAAAACAAAAATATTTGATTCACCGACAAAAGAAGCCGGTTATATTAATGACAGATGGCTTTCAAATGAAATGAGTTCATCAATTTGCATTTATGATTGGTATTACTGAATTGAAGGATTAGCGGCACCGAGCACTTCAAATCCAGGCGAAGGAAAAGTGAATGTGTTCTTTTTGTGTTTGCCTTTCAACAATTTCCTTTGTAAACTTTTTAAAATGTTTTCTTCAAATGTTATTGTAAAACACATTGTGTTGTTTTTACTGTTGGATTATACCAAGATATCAGCCCAGATCAATTTTGGCACTGAAGATATATTTAAAGAAACTGAGCACAATTTCCCTGGCCCATCCAAAATTCCCTGTCCCCTTTCTTGGATTCCTGGATTCCAAGATGGTGACTCACCTGACGAATACATCGTTGCCTTCAACACCGAAGAAATCGTGGTTCAATTTCAAGATCAGTTTTTTCCGGACAAGAAAATTGTGGGACGCCTTTGTCCCGAGACCGGATTAGCAATGGCAGCTTCAACGATATCTTCCGACACCGATACTTCCCCTGCACAATTTTCCTCACATTATGAGGTATTGACAAATCCTTTGGGATGCATATTAGATTGGGTTGAGGGAGATTTTGGCAAACCTCCAAAATACGCTGTAGGAGAAACTGAAAATCAAGGAATTGGACGAGGTTACTTTGTTGGTGATGACGGAAACATGAATAATGTTGGTGGCTCTGTCTTCTTCAATGAAGGGTTGGTTGTGGCTTTCCAAGGGAAAAGGATGATTAACAAAGAGTTTCAGGTAAATTAAACCTGAAAATCTTAGTTCACTTAATACATACAATTTCATTTTTAGGTGCTAACCTCAACCTACCCTTTGCTGTCTGGACATTTGCACAACTTCACTTATTTTTACAATGACGGCAATTATGAACCAAATTTTATTGAAGTCGTGGAATCCGAAATTATTTCCAAAACTGAAGACGAATTTGAGCTCGTCCAACAAATCCAGCATTCTGGCAGCGTTGAAGAAACTTTATACATTAGGGAACAGGACTTGCAATGGACGGGTATTGGAAAAATTTCGTTCTCATTTACATCTCCATTTGGGGGACTTCCGTTCTTTTCTCTTGGTAATGTTGACATTCAGAATGAAAAGGATTTTGCTTTAATATCCTCGCGAATGAGGGCGCTAGAGTTTAAGCGAGATATAAAATTGACATCCTTTGAAAATGGTAACATTCAAATCTGCTCAGTAGCAAAGATGTTGAAGGGAAAACAAATTGAGTTTGATGCAATGGCTAGAATTTTTGTTCCAAAAGATATGACTGATGAAATTGTAAAAAGCATTTTAGAAACATCGGGCCGAAACGTAATAGGAATAAATGGGAATGAGGTAATGGTTTTGATTAAAGGATTCTTGGGTGGCAATTTATTGGTTGAGAAAAAATCCAAAATTTCAATTTTGAAACATGGAGAAGACAGCCAGTCATGTTATAAAATATTTAATTAAATGCACTTTGACTTTGGCAAGTTTTATCTACATTTCGTTTGTGGTAAATGTTTCTTTTTTTGGTTGTGATTCGGGTATGTTTGATGTAAAGACTAATTCCAATAAGAAGTATTAAAAGTAAGTCAATACGATACGTGTAATAAATTTACCATCAATAAATGCCGACTTGATGTTGTCTGTGAAGGGATTGCATTCGATAAATTACTTATCTATTGTTAATGACAGTTGGCCATTTATTCTCAATTGGTTCATGATATGCTTTTAATTGAACCCTGGTATCTAATAAAAATATTAGAGAGAATAAGCCGCTCGTTATTTGGCTTATTAATAAATTTCACTTGCTTAAATAACTGACATTTCCGAAACATTCAGCTGTTTTTTAAACATGACGTTTTTTTGGAACTTATTTCAACTTTTGCTCATTTTGTCTTTAAACCAACTTTTGGTTGCGACTGCTTCTCCAAGACACTGTAGTCTTTCCTGGATTCCAATAACTGGAACGGCACAACTTCCTGAAATTGCATTGCTCAAGAATTATGTGTCGTTAAACCCATACTCAGATCAGGCAAACCAATCCTCGACGTTCCTATTTCGAGGGAAATTCTACGGTTCCTGGCACCTTGGCAACTTCCGTCACTCGGAAAACGAC
Source organism: Folsomia manolachei (assembly GCA_036491905.1). NCBI lineage: Eukaryota > Metazoa > Arthropoda > Collembola > Entomobryomorpha > Isotomidae > Folsomia > Folsomia manolachei. The sequence continues at coordinate 2,317 of JAAXNX010002905.1, forward strand.
ATCTATGCAACAATCTTTGTCAAAGGGAAAAAGGAAACTATACGAAATCCCGAACTACTCGCTAACCCTCAAAGTTGCTCTATGAAATGGTCGACCCCTTCAAATGCCATTCTTCTGCTGGCCGTGTCATTGGCCAATAATCAACTCGTTGCATTCGTCGGACGGACTTTCCATAACGGCAGTTGGATTCCCTGCCTAGTTTCCGGTAAACCCACGACTTGTACTGTTTCAAGCGATATAATTATCAAAAACTTGGACCATTTCCAAATCCTGGAGTCATCCTCTACAAATTTTAAGCCTACCAGAGTATCATTTACTCAACAAAATCCAAGCGAAAGTTTGCGAAAAGTTATTCAGATATCAAGATCTGAAATTATCCGTAACAAAGCGGACGTCTCTATCCTTCAATCCGTAACTGACACCCACACTTTGGAAAGGTCAAGTCGAAACAGTCTGACAACCCTTTTTCCTGAGCTGGATGTTGATGCCCTTAATTACTTGCTACTGTTCAAATTTGACATTTCCAAAACTACTACAAATTGGAAAAAGGATCGAAAATTTGTTCAAGTACGCCGGAGTGTGACGATTCCGCCAAAGACTTCAGTTGAAACATGCTCGAATTTGACAATCACGAATAATCCCATTCAAGTATCATTTGCACTGGGCCATGACGAAAAAGAGAGCAAGATCCAAAATGCGACAGTTTTAGAAGACCAAGTTGAGATGCATTTTACTGCTATTCCAGCGAATTCTTTTGTTTCCTGTTTAAATAATTTTGATACAAATTTTCATGCGAATGCTACTAAATTTTTCAGCTCTGTTCAGCAAATGCTTGAGTATTTCGGAATTTAGAATATTACTTGGTAGATATGCAAAAACAGTCGTTAATTCCATGAAATTTGATTTGAAAAGTAATTATTTTATTTTGCATGAAATTCAATAAAATGCATTAACTCATCATACGAAAATTCAGGTTGATTTTTTTGATTTGTTACATTTTTCCACATTTTTTCTGCTATTAAAATGTTACCAAATTTGTTGCATGGAAGAACTGCAAACTCTGTTCGAACTGGAACATTCCCTTCAAATGTTGCATTAACATTATTAACTAGGACAGCATCATTTTCTACTGTGTATGTTCCTTTGAAGTCATTGTTTCTCAAAACGTTTTCAATTTCACTCCCATTTAATCCACTCGCCGTTATTTCCGCGATTCCAACAACATTCAGCGTAATCTTTCGCATGACTAAAGCTGAGATTATTTCGACACAGGTTCGACCCGGAATGTCCACATCTTTTGAGATGGATTCCACAGTTTCCTCAACACGGCCTTGGTACCAGCCCCTGTCTTGACTGAAGGCAAGATAAATAGCCAAATCGGGATGCAATGGTTCGATCCAGTTTTTCATGATGTTCAAACTAAGACCAAGTTGAATTCTGAAGCTGAAGCCAAAATCCCAGTTTAGAGTAGTTGTCGTGGTTGTCGTATGTACAATTGATTTCCGAATATCGACATCCGCCTTGTTACGAACTACTTCGTTTCCGGCGATGTGAAGGGTGTAAGAGTCTTTTGCAACTGTGACAGATAGATTGCGAAAGTCATTTATGGATAATCCAGGATGGTAAGCAATTAGTCGTTGGAAGTTCTAGAAAAAGGACAATAAAATATATGATTAGAACTTTTGTCTGCAAAATCGGTGGAGCTAGTTAATAGATTACCTTTGTTGCTTCAAGTTTTCCATCTTTTTTATTCACGTTATTAAAAAAACATGTGTCATGCTTATCAACGGTTGTGCATGGAACCCATATTTTTGTACTGGCAATAAAGGTTCGGCCAATGGTTGAGCTTTTATCAACTTCTCTTGCTGAAATGTCTAGTACAGTATGATAAGGAGTCATCGATTTATTTGTTCCTGGAATCCACTCATAACAACATTTATGAGGATTGTCTAGAAGTTCGTAGCTTAAAAATGTCATAGGAGATTGAATTTTACTGATAAAGTGAGCCACAAAATTGACATCAATCGACCCAAGGTTATAATCCCCAAAAAGTTTTTTGCGAGCAATGAAATCCGTGGGATCTACAGCAGAAGTTGAAGAAATTGTACAGAATGGGTTGCTGTCAATAGATAGTAAATTTGTAGTAAGAATAGCGTTTCCTGCCGTGTATTGTGACCATTTAAGTGGACAGGGAAGCAGCTCTTGTAATTTTGGGGAACTTATTCCGCTTGTTGCCGGAAAAATTGAAAAAATTACAAGCAAAATTTGAAATAGATAAACACCTTGAATAAGAGACATTATTTAAAAATACAACAGTACAATGTAGAAGAATTTTTTGCGAAAATTGTAAATTGAAGCAGAAAAGTAGCACGAGGGCAAATTCATAAAATGGTCTGCAGTTTTTGATTAAGGATCATCATATTGCCGACAAATACCGGTCGTAAAGTGTGGTCAGAACCAAATTTACAAGTAATAAAATTTGCCGATTTATTGGATGCTGATCCCAGCCACCGGCGAACAAGCTGGCAAAAGTAAAACCATTATTACGGGGATTAGTTTAAACTTAACAAAAATGAACGAATGCCGATTTTGTGATGAATGCGTCAAATATCAAGGTAAATAAGCAAAGTAGCTTCAATAATTGAGTTTTGCACTTTTGCATTATTTTGATAAGCATTTTATCATGAAATGCCTACGAAACTTTCAATTTTTCTTGCTAAATTTTTATTTCTTTGAAGAAATCATTTCCAATGAAATTGCCGCGTTTCCATGTTCTCTTCAGTGGATTGCGTTTGATCCTAAAAACCAAAGCGCCATTTTTTCGCAAGCTGTACGAACCACCAACGTTCCTTCATTAGACACCCCCGACGACAACGATGGGCTAATTGTGATTACAAAAATTCTCGGAAAATGGACACTGGGCAAACTCTCGTCTGAATCAGCTGAATTTCAAGGAGTGGATGGAGAACTCTGCGAGAAAATTAGACACCCCCGACGACAACGATGGGCTAATTGTGATTACAAAAATTCTCGGAAAATGGACACTGGGCAAACTCTCGTCTGAATCAGCTGAATTTCAAGGAGTGGATGGAGAACTCTACGAGAAATGGGAGGACTTCTTAATCCTAACCAATCCTAACGACTGCCAATTAAATTGGGCTTCGCCTCAACAAATGAACGCCAACACTTCTTCCCTCCTTTTAGTCCCCATTCCGTCTTCTTCCAATCAAAACCAATTCATTGGGCGACGCTGCAAAGAAGAATATTCCATCTGTAACTTCAGTTTGGAAAATAAGCACAAGAATCGTTGCAACCAATTTCTCGAATCATATTCCGACACCTTGAGGTTTACCGACATGTCTTTGCAATGGGACCCCGAAACCGTGGAAACCTTCGACCTATCCGTTGGCCAGATCACTCATATAACAAACTTGGATGGGAGCTCAGATTTATTTCGAACTGTTACCGTCACCGAGACTTCAGTATCGGCTATGTCAACAACTCTAGGAATTAATCTACCCATTGAAATAAACTTTGCTCCTTGTAAAAGGGTCCAATTGCCAAACTGCTCCAATTCCTATCTCGCCACTGCCTCCATTTCTCTATTTGACAATTCAGATCCGGTTCTATCTTAGTTTTTACTTGAATATAAAACTCCAAGGGGAACTGGCAAATACGGTTACAACGAATGAAGTTGCGTCCAGCACCATTGAAGTTAGCGTCCCAGCAGGAACGAGTATCCAAGTTTGTCCTCTTCTCGTGAGGAAAAGAGTTGAGATGCAATTTAAGTTTAAGGGAAAAGTCGAAAAAACCTTGTTAGAAAACAAATATTATGCAGATCTTGTAGAGAGTTCTTTCCAAATTTTGAATGATACAGCAAACAGTCAGTATTTTGTTTTAGAGGATGTTGCTCCTAGGAAAGTTGTCATTGAAAGGATTGATAGCCTAGAAGTGTTTGTATTGCCAGGGAATAGTTTTGGAGGCTCTTGTGAAAGGGTCAGGGATATTTTGAAACAAAACTCTAGTAGTTCGAATTATTATTTGAGCAAAACTGCCATGACTAAATTGAAGGCAAAAGCTAGTTTAATAAACACTTGACGATTATTTTTTTATATGTGTTACTTTATGCATATATTTTTTTGCATACAACACTTCAAAAACGAAACATCGACATTGCATTTTTCATTGTTACACACAGCACTGATAACAAAAATGTAGCATGAAGAGGATGAGCTCGAAAGAAGTCTCGATACAAATATAGTAGTTTGCGAATTAATTGCGAATTAAAACAAATTAAGAAATAGACGATTTAAATAATTGAAAATGCTTCATTGGAACGGATAGAGTGGGACAAATAATAATACAGAGGAAAGCATATTCCAGATTAAATTGATTTTTTAGTGTAATAAAATTTATTGCCAAGGAAGGCTAGTAGGCTAGTTTAATTTTAACTCATTATTAAATAAATATATTAAATAAATTTATTTTAAACCTTTAACCAACTCCCATAACTTTTATAAGCATTTTGTATAGCATTTTTCAAATCTATTTGATTTTTAACAATTAAGACATTGCTGTTCAAATTTTTCAAAACTTTTTCTCTCCTCTGCAAGTCAATCATTTTGGCAGTATTTTCACAGGAAACTTTCAAAGGTTCAAAAACTTGAACCGGGTTGACCCTGAAAGTTGATTCAATCATTCCTTCAATGTCTGAAATTTCTCCAGTCAGTATGGTAGCAACAGCATTTTCATGTTCCTCAGAATTGAAAAAAGGCCCTTGGAAGTTTTCACATTTTTAGAATTTCTTTGATTGCCTCCGCATCCACACCATCCGCAAAATATGTTACATTAGCCATAAAATTAATTACCAAATTAGGGACGGTTTGGCATGAGCAAAATTCCACCAATGTTAACGGAGGGACGTTTATGTCACTAACAACATCCAAATCTTCGGTCTCATCGTTATCTACGGATCTGCCAAATGTCCCTGCCAAATTTGCTGGTGGTGCTCCGATATTCCCTGTTACTGACAGATGCGTCCCATCCCCTTTTGATACAGTTCGAGCTATAAGTCACGGTCGAAGATACGTCCACATCGGCCTTCAAACAAAATATTAAAATGTTAGCAAAATAATTGAAGATTACAAAAACATAGTCCATTTTTTGTTACCTTGTTAAGAATTCTGTCAAACCCTTCCAATTCCACAGAAAGAGCTTCAACTCGCTCAAAGACGGAGATGTGGTTGATTCGAAAGGAAAGGTGGGTCTTCAAGGATTGTAAAACTTCAATGTTCTCATAAGATGTGCCACATCTTGTTTCAGAGTTGCAAATTTGAAAATTTCCATTCTGCAATTGTACTCGACCAATGTGGGAGGATGGAGTTTTTGCGTTTAAGGAAACAAAAGTGTGTGACTGATTGATGGAAAGTGGCGAAGACCAATGAAGTAAGCAACCGTTTGGGTTTGTCAAAATTTCGAAATTGTTCCTTTTATTGATTGTTTTGCCATCTTTGGAGGAAATAAAGCTTGCAGTTTTATTGCTCCCTAAGCTTCCGGCTACCCATTTTCCATACACTCGAGTTCTTGTTATTATGTAGGAGTTAACTGCTTCTTCATTTAAGACTACGGTATTGCTTGGAAGTGGTTGACCTTGCTTATTGTAGCTTGACCACTGAAGGGGGCAATAAATTTTATATTTTAGTACATTAACGTCGATGGAGCTGGCTGGAATTTTGGGAACAATTTCTCCAAATAAACATTGGAAATTGAAACTAAGGAAAGCAAAGAATAAGAAGTAAACCGCTGCCATCCTTAAGCTTGGCTTCAATCCGTTATATTTAAAAGAATTAGAATGGAGGAATTTATAGGTGTTTGCGGCAAAAATCGAATTAATTGGATGGATTATGGATTGGAATTATCATCCGATGTATCTCAAAGAGAAGCGCCACTCGACTTTAATAATAAATTTTTCGGACAATGAGTTATTGCCAGCCACTCTGCAATATACATGCTTATGATAAATGTTTGACTAACGGATGAGATGTTTGATATCTCCCTGGGCTTCGGTTATTTCTTTTTGGACGAAAAAATTAGATCCATTATCAAGTATGTAGATGGACATTTATTTGGAATGTTCTAATTTCGAAAAATGGTGCAGGAAGTATTCTAAGTTGAAATTTGAGAAAGAAAACTGAATTTAAATGGTAATCGGATTAAAAACCAAGTGAGATTTATTATGATGTCAATTTACTATTAACTTTCGTTTAATCTTGTCCGACAGAGAACCTTGGGTATTAGCATGCTTCGTAAATAATAATCACGGATTTAAAATAATCGTGCGAATTTACAAATTGGGTTGTTTCTTTTTATTATACTGTAGGTGTATTGGGTTAATTTATTAACGGCCGACAACTCTCAAAATGCACATCAAAACTTTCGAAAAGTTATTGTTAAAAAACTGATCCATTTGAAATGGGTAAACGGGGTATAATAAAAATGGGCCTTGTTGCACTTTGTGTGCTCAATATTACATTACTTGAAGCCAAGTAAGCCAAAATAATGTGAATTATTGTTTTATATTTTTCTGATTTTAATCAAATCTTGTAAGGCACTGGAATAGGAATAGGAATAAAAACCAACATACACGGCAAGTAAATGCGAGGACCTCTGATAAAATAGTTGTAAACTACGTTAGTAACGAGCAAGAAATCTGCGCGGACAACATGCAAGTAATTGCCGATAGAACTGCAGGCGTTGTTCATAATCGAGGAAATGACAGGCTTCGGGCAAAAAAACCTTTAGAACATGGACGTCTTCGTCGCCTTCACCTACCCAGGTTCTATTACAAAGAAGTTGACCAGCAACAGAGAGGTAACAGTAAAAGCGCTATTGGCGTTTAGGTTTCACTCAAAATCTAGGGTTCCAAACGCCAAACGCTACGGTCATAAATATTGCAACAAAACCAAAATATTGATATGGCGGTTGATAGAAATCGTCCCATCAGTACCGTATGCCGCCACAGAAATCATTGTGAAAGAAATCACATCACAGAAATCACGTATCACAAATAACAAATTAGAACTGTGATGTGATTTTGCTCACTGTGATGTGATTTAATAAACCCTGAGTAGGAGGCAAAAAGGACCTCTCCGTCACATTGTTTGATTTACCTCCGTGATTAGAATTATAAAAATTTGGAGAAGGTGGAAATCGTTTATTGTAATTTTTTCCATAAAGGTTGAATTTTTTTGGACATGTATTGATTTCAATTGAACATCAAAATAGTCTCAACGATTTTACTTTCGGTTAAATTAAATTCGGTTTTATCACCAATAGTGTCAAACTGTGAATACTAATTGCCCTAAATCTTGTTCGTTACGTGTTGTGACAATTAAATTCAGAACTTATTCACAATTATTTCGAGAAGTTGGAGGTGAGGTATGACTAGAGAAATTTAAAGTAAGCTTCGACAACGCTCTATTAAATGAGTCTGTGTCCGATTATTTTAGAAATGTTGGAAAAATGCATTTAAAATAGAAGCTTATTTAATAAAAATTATTTGATAGAACAATTTCGAAACGGACCTTGTCCACTAGCTCAACGGTTTGAAGAAGCTCAACAAATCTGGGCAACACATGATTCAAGGGGACAAGAGCAACCTAATATAAATGGACCTGGAATACTACTTACTCGGCATGCCGGAGTGTCAGTTACAAATGCGAAATTTACAGCAGTGAATGCTGACGTCATGCCGCCTGGTATTAGAGGAGGGGATGTTTCACGTGAAGTTCGAAATGCTCTTCAACCACATAATGGCGACGAGCCTGGACATATAATTCCTGCCGTACTTTTGAGCCGGAGGCATGAATATAACGGAGATCTGAGAAATTTTTATTCCTTCGATGCAAGTACTAATAAAGCTTGGGCAAGTCAAGAAAAAGGCATTGCCGACTTTCTTAGAGGCCATGATAACCGAAAAGTTACAGTGGAAATGATTTTTGAATATCATGACCGAACTCCTATCTTTAACCATGCGAATGGTCGCCAACTACCCAAGCGCCCTGATCTGATCCATGTTATGGTCAGATTCGATGCATTTAATGAAGATGGAACTTTACTTAACACTAACACCGGCTACATAACCCTCACAAACGGTGCACAAAGCGCAGACAGATATCAATTATAAATGGATTAATTCAAATCCCATAAACAAGAACATGCGAATCAATATCTTCCTTAATTTTTCCAGTAATAAAAAAAGCATTTCAACTTTAAATTAATTTAATGATACAAACAATTTCTTGAATTTAGAAAGTTGTGCTTTTCTAACTAGTATTTTTTAAACTTTCCTGACAATTTTCAAAGGCGTTAAAAACGTCAAAAAATAATAAATAATTAATTTTATAAAGATATCATGTCTATCGATTAAAACTATCGTCAAAGCTCAATAATGCATTTTGAAATCATTCAATTACATATTCGGATCGGAAATGTTAAATTAAAAATGCAGCACATGCCTGATAAACTGGATCGCAGCCAACTGGCGATCGCGGAAAACTGGCAGACCAAAGTTATGCTTACCCTCTTAGCAACGAAGTGATATTCATGGACGACCCATAAAATTGCATGCAATCACTCATAACCTAACCTAACCTAACATTGGTATTGGTTTTGGCATTGGTCTTTAACATTGGTCTTAGCATTGGGTTGGTTTAACATAAGGTTGGGTCTCATAGATCTATCATATATAAATTGGATTAATTTATTTCGTAAAATTGCGTGATGAATTATTGAGATGCACAATGAGTGATTGCATGCAATTTTATGGGCCGTCCATGAATATCAAATCGTTGCTAAGAGGGTATGCATAACTTTGGTCTGCCAGTTTTCCGCTCTGCCAGTTGCCTTCCTGCCAGTCGGCCGGACACGGATAAACTAAGAGTTCATGTACTTTAAAAACTCACTTCTGTTCCCAGACTTATATGACATTACTCATTTATTCAAGCAGCCTTGCGGCTGAATTAGTTTTACAAACTTAGCAATGTTGACAAACTTCCCGTTTCAATGTTTTCGTAAGGCATAAACTCTAACGAATATGCCTTTCTTTCACAAAATGTGTTAAATCTTTTTCAAATCGCTCCCTCCTTTCTGTCTCAAATTTTTTAATTCGGTTCTCACAAGAGTTATCGCTTCCAAAAATATTTACAGGGTTAATGTCAATTTCTGTTGAAGCTTGCCCGGATAATTTTTTATATTCCCCAGTAATCGTGGTCTTCACTAAATTTCCATTTCTTTCAAATGGACCAGGAAACTGTTCCTTGAGCAAAATATCTTGAACAATTTCAGCATCTTGAATGCCAGGTATGAAAAATGAAGCATCAGCTGTGTATTTAATTTCTAATTTTGGCAGTTTTTGTATGGAACATGTTTCCACAGACGTCAAGGCAGGCACGATAAGTTCCCTGTTGATAGCAATATCTTCTGACTCATTTTCTTCATCCGAAGAGCCGAATGTAAAAGCTGCATTAAGAAATTTCAACCCCGCCGTGATGGTAGTTGACTTTGAAGTGTCGATTCCTCCAGATTTAACGGTTCCATATGTAAGTGAAGACGAAATGTCGATATTTGCCTGCAAATAAGAAAATATCAGTGAAATTGCAACTGTTAAAATACTATGATTATTGTTAATTATTGGTTATTGATAAGTAAATATGGACCT
>JAAXNX010002906.1:0-12032 GCA_036491905.1 Folsomia manolachei
AAAAAAAATCTTCCTTTTTTAGAAATGGTCGGTGGCATGGGAAAACATAAAAGAGATGAAATGAGAGTTTTTGTTCCGCGTTTCTCACCATGTTGGCATTGTTGTGGACGAAAGGAAAGTTGACCGCCGGTCTTTATCACAACAACAGAAATCGATCTTATCACACGTTTCGGTGGACAGACAACAGGGAAAAAAGTGAGGATATGCCATTACAGAAAATTGTTCAGGCCCACATGTGGATTTTCCTGGTATTTCCTACCTTTTACTTTGATTTGTTTGCTCAACTCGAGTTAAATGCGAATTGATCGCTTTTTCTTTTGCTTAATCTGATTGATTTTATGAGTAAGCAGTTATTTTGTAAATTAAATTAGTTATATTTCTCGTCCGAGAACCATCTTTCGCATTTTTGTACATTTTTGAAACAATAAAATGTATAGTTATAAAAGTCAACGAAGAATTTGTGAAGAACAATTAATTTACAGTGAATGTTATTTACGGTGTCCTGCCTGCCTAGAAAAGTTAAATGGAATGAAGAAACTTTGGTTTGGTTCGTGCTAAAAGAATTTGTGATCGGAGGATCTTTGATTTGCAGATTGGGAAATTGGGAAAGGGTCCAATGAAGCATAGGCAAATCTGAGACAAGAAAAAGAGCAAAATCCGGGACTTATACGTATGGCCCGGCATGAGGACAGAGTTGGAGTTCAGTTCCACGGTACATTGATTTCTTACGACGACTTTTGTCTAAAAGTCGAGTATTTCGCCTCGAAAAAGGATTTACAAGGACAACCTTCCTATTTCTGGCCCAGATACGATCTAATGCCTTTGTCTTGTAAATACGACTTAATGCCCTTATTCTCTTTACTATGTACTATCGCATCGCAAGGCAGGATGGGATTGTAGATTCCAAAAGTTAAAGTCCATACTTTTTCCTATTTTCCAACTGGGGAAAGAGAAAAAGCTATAAAGCTATTAAATACATAAAAAACCTTACAAAGCAAGACTTGCTTATTTTACTGGCTTTAAGGAAAACTTTTAAGTGCTCAAATTTTTTTACTGTCTCCATTTATTAAGCGTCTTTGCACACTCAGTGCTAGGTTTGTGTCTGTCCGTCCCTTCGTCGTTTGTTGTGGCCACACGATTTGAAATGCATAATCTAATTGTGCCTCCACATAAATAATGGTCATTCTCATCTACGCTGGGTTCGATTATAATTTTTTCAATAGCCGCTTTTGGCAGTTTTCAATGTAACTCTGTGAGATTGCACAAAATAATAGACACTACTTGCTGAATCTGTTCTTTAAACAGTTTATTGAATGTGCAGTGGACTTTCTAATTCGAGAATTGAATGAAGAGATTGAGCTCTCGATTTTTCTTTCTTTCTACATTAACGACGGGTGTTTATTACGATTCCCAAGTTTGATTTGAATTCAACTGACGCGACTAAAGTGACACACTAAACTTTAATGCAAAACTGGAGGCAACACCAACTATTTCACTCGGTTTCCTTGCATCATTAAGCACAACAAGGAAGAGTGGTTTGAACAATAAAATGTGAGAAAATTTCATTCACTTGTGTTGCTCAATATACAAAAATGTAGAAAAATCCAAGGACTTGACCCACAATACAAAAAAGTTTGGTGCTGGTATGGAATATAAATCTTTCAGTCTGCGAATACTTCAACAATGAATTGGAGCCAGAGAAGCATGAAGAATTTCAACACTTGATAGAAACAGGAATCAATGAAACGACTGCTCTGGGTCACCCAGTTTGGGTGATGCTGTTCCATTTCAGCTCGAGTGAAAGTTACTCACACGGATGGAAAAGTTTTTGTCTGTCTGACATAAATACAGTGTTTTATATCTGGCTGAGCTCTTTCAATTTTCTAACTGAAAGAATTTTGTAGGCTCATTGTTCATTCCATTTTGAATAGAATTGAAAGGAGGACAGCAACAAACAGGCAACTCAACCAGAGGCAATAACAATCGAACTGGATGACGGCAAGTATTATTAGAAAGTGGTTCATAGACGTAGCGTGGAATTTGCTGGATGAAATGAGACGGCCGACACAGGAGAAAACAAAAAGTTGAGATTGGCAGGCAGCTTGGGAGGATCCAAAACTGGACCATTATTCTATAAGGAGTGATTTGGAACAAAAATGCGTCTACATTGTAAATGTTTGACCTGGATAGATGGACGGTCCATCATGGACCACTGTTGGGCGATTGGAGGACAAGTGGGCAATCTCAGCAATCCATCCATCCACTTGTCAATGGTTCCATTCAAGAGGAAAGAAAGGCATGAACTTTTTGTAAGTGGAAAATAATGTGGATGGTAATGATTTCAAGGAACCTCCCATATCAATGGGAAGACGATGCCTTCAATAAGGAACACCACACCGACCACACCAAATATCTGACTCTTCGCTCGCAACTTTAATCTATTCCATGCAGCCTGTCAAGCAGAAGGTTTGCAAAACAGGAAAAATCTGCTACTCGACGGATTGGTTGAGTCAATACCATGTTGAGCAGACATGTTGCATTTCACTGGAGAAAGTCGGAAAGAAAAAAAAGTCTAGTCTTTGGGTGGAACAGCAGGAGTGGAATTATGGATGGATTGCGAAGTATATTAAATTTTGGAATAAAATTTGCTCTCGAAATCTCCAACTTTTTGTGCATCCTCGATCCCAATAAAAGGTTGCATAGTCAATATAATTCCAAGTCAAAATCAGATGGAAGTAATAAGAACTCGTGTCGTTTCTGTCAGTCGCTCATGTTGTTCGTCATCGTTCATTTTTTTGTCAAGGAAAGTCCTAGTTTCAGAAAATATTGAGAACTTCTGGGATGGATTTTCGTATTTTCTTGAAACGATATAAAGAAGACTTATAGAAATATGTCTCATTTTGCATAAGAAGCCAAGAAAACTCGCGAAATACGGAGTACATTAGTGCATATGTATGTATCGAATCAGAAGTCTAATACGAAATTACTTAGTTGACTGCAAAGCACTAACAGAGACGAGAAAATAAAAATCCGAGAATTCCTTAAGTCTGCAATCTAATTTCACCCTGTTCAATGATTTGATGCTCCTTTCCCAAGTCTTTGCTGTATTTTGCATAAGCTGGCTGGGAATGGGAAAGGTATGAGAAAATTCTTGGAAGCAGCAGGTGCACCAATTCAATGCTACAAATTCCAAACTTGTCACATCACCTTGTTTACATTGTTTGTTCGATTGAATCCTAACACGGCCATTGTAGCATAATGTATTTACGAGTTTTGTCCCAAATTCCAACCGACTTTATTAAGTGAAGTTTCGTGAATATTTGGTTTTGAATCAAGCATCACGAAATCCATAAAGTTGAGTTTGCCAACATATTAATAACCTCATAAATTAGTGTAGTCGTCTTGCCAAAAAATGTGGCAGACAGCAAAAATACTACTCGTTCCGTCAACTGCAACAACATAACATTATCGTTTGATATGATTTGACAAAGTGACGTGACAACATAAATTGAACTCAGACGTCTTTTATATCAAATGAACTAACAGCTTTTCTCTCTATTATTCTGTGGAACACGCGTTCCAATATTCGGTTCCTACTGCAACTTTTTATCGTAGTATTAACCCAGGAAAAGGTGGTGATATTAGTTTGGTTGGATGCAAAGGAATCAAAAAGAAGGGATAAGTGAAATAAGTAAGTGAAAAGTGCACGGATTTCTGCGACTCAGATGTGAATGTGATGTGAGGAAGAGTTGGTGAAAGCATGGTAGATGAAATGGAAAGAGGACAAATCTGTATGGGAATATCGATTGAAAACACTGGTGTTGGTTTTTAAGCAGGTGGCAAGGATATTCTTCGATCGTTCCCAAAGGTCTCATTGTCACTGCTGCTGCCGAAAGAGATATTGGCTTTGTTGGTCCGGAAAAACGGATGTGGTAATGCTTTTATACGCCTATCGATGGATGAATGGAATATTGAGATGGTGGTGGGTGGGTGGGTTGGCACTGAATAATACTCAATACAACTCTGCTCTTTTATATAACCTTATGTAATAAATCATGAAACTTTGAAATATAAATACATCCATCCATTTCTTTCACATGCATAACCAAACAACAATAACAAATAGTTTCAGGAGGCGAGAGACATATTTCAGAGACACCTTTTTCTCTGGAACAGTTCAGTTATATGGAATCCACCCCACCGTTATTTATGCCTGCCTTGGATGGGATGGGTGTGAAAACACCCAGTGACTACGGCACTCATCACATCAAAGCGATACAATTATAACGAAAGGGAAAGTTTCATATTTTACTGAAATTGAAGCAACTTTGAATCGCTCCAACTTTGTGAACTTATCACAAAGACTGAATATGAGTCGACACAATTAGTTTAAATTGTCACGACTGAGTGGCTGGCGATTGGTTTGATGTGGTATGGACAACCGTTTGTGACAATTGAGGAGAATTGTGTCGACGGTGTGATACTTTCACTTCAATGCGTTATTTTATTCGTACGAAACTTTCTTCTTTTCTATCATAATTTGAAAAGGAGTGTGCATATTTCCAACTAAAATTCTTCTAAAGAAAGAACTTGATAGGCTGAATTGAAGACAGTTTTATTCAAATCGATCCATCGATCGGGGGAGGAATACAGAGAAGATAATAATGTCAGCCAAGTCGGCTCTTTTTTGTGAGGATACCTTATATTGGGCATATTTTTAATAAAAGATACAAATAACGTATTGCATACGAGTGTGCCAAATGTGTCATCGTACATTTGTTTCTAGAAACTGCACATCCAACCCAAGTAAACGGAACTGCAGCCTCCAGCTTAAGCTACAGAATGGTCCATGGCATTCGGGAGGAAGGGAGTATTAAATTTGAATGAAGATCCAAATGGCTGTTGGGTAATAACCATTAATTACATCCTCAACATATCATTTTGTGTACAGCTGCCAAGAGAATTTATCAAGTCTTGGAGACATTGTTTTTCCCCTTGTTTTCAGCAGTTATGCTTACTCCACTAAGCCAACCAACTGAACCTTAACAGTTGGACCAAGTCTAGTCCATATCATTTCGCATCACACAACACTAAACTAAACCCCGGTTCCGTTTCTGGTGTCCTGTTTCCCTTTATTGCTTATATTTATTAAAGGGTATCAGACGAAAATCACATTTTTTAGGACATTTCTTTAGTCCACACATAAAAAGTTAAATAGGAATGACTTCATTGCAATAATTCCCGTAGGAGGAGAGGATTCTTCCACGATGTGTCTTCCACAGTGTGTGGATAAAGCATATTAATAGGAAACCAAAAACACATTAATACCCCGTCCAGTTGGTAAAAGTGACAAATACATTAGTGAAAGTAAACAGTCTTTAAAACGTCCGTAAATCAGCATAAAGTCGAAATAAAGGAGTGAAAAATGCCATTAACTGCATAAAAATTGGTTGCACCCTTTGCAGCACATGTTCCTTCACGGAATTGACGGGACCCACCACCGTGGCACGTCCGGACTCGGTTTCTTTTATCTTGTCGGAAGGAATAAGTGTGTTCAAAAACATAATGGAAGCAATAAGAATTATTATTAGTAATAAAAGTAGCCTTAATAGCTAAGCCATAAACATTTTAACTAAGGAAAAGGTAAATGCATTAATGCTAGATTAGGGGAGAAAAAAGGTGTGGGGTAATAAACGGGAAATTTTTTCCTGCATTTCCCACCCTCAACTTATAGATCGTCGTTTCATTACTACTCCATCTATTCCTTGAATCCAATTCCAATCCTAGTTGGGAAATGATACATCAACTTTTCTACAATTTTACAGAATTTTCTTAGTTCTACCGGCACCAACACCCAGTTGTACCTTATGTACAACCAGTAAAACTAAAGAAATCCCCCTCTCTATTAGCTAATGTCTCTTCTAACCGATAACCGATGTAGTACGCACCCTCTTTTCTTTTCCATTTACTCATAGATCAACACGGACATTTGCTGGGATGATCGAGTCGGTGTCGGACTAAGCGCATTTCTTGTACTCTTAAGATCTTTGTAGCCATTTAAGATTCTAGTAAAGTAAAAGCAATAACACTTTTTTCGTTTTTCAACAACCAATTCTCTCTCCTTTGGCTAAGGATATTTTCACTCTGGTGGATGGATTACTCTTGTTCCTGTTTCCCTTGTGATTTGGTTGCTGCTACATAACCAGACACGTTTCCAAAAAAGGGTGGAGGTGAGTTGGACTGCCTGCATTCTCAATCGCTCCATCGCTCGCTTAATTCTTTCTCCGCGCCTTCATCCCATAATTCACTTCATTTTCAATACTTTTAGCTTATCGTCAGCCAAGCCAACCAACACCAAGAAAGAAACTCACCGGGGAAGAAGAACTAAGAATGAGCAGGAAGTTGGTCTCGCTCTCGTACCCAAGCTTTTTTCCTTTTTCTCAGCCCGTTGTTTGCAAGTGAAGAAATGGCAGGAAAATAAATCAACTGCTTGAAATAATGCATCGCTGAAGTGGAAGCACAAGTGCAGGTGAGTGAGTAACTTATCTTAGGAGTAAAACGTGTATCATAATATCAGTCACTGATTCAGCAGCTTTTTCGCATCCCATTCACTTTAGTCTCACTTTATATATCTAGTCAACTTGAACTTGGAAAGTTTTCAGCTTTTGTAGCACTTTTTTTTATAAAAGAGCGAAAGTGAAAATAATGGCAAAATAAATAAGGAGAAGACAAAATAAACGTGATCTAATTCTTTTAAATTTATCAAACCTCCCTGCACACATTACTCTTTTAAAAGAAACGTGAAACAAATTAAACATAACCTAATTAAAGGATTCGCCCAGGAGAGACATTTATTCAGTGAGAAAAAGCAGGACATTAAAGCTTTGAGTTATTTTCTTTGCCTCAGCCGCTGAATACTAATAACAGCTAGAGAATGGAGAACCATTCATTGTTCTTGGGAGGACAAACGAGGGACAAAATGGGCCCAAGTTCAAGATTAACGAAATAAATCTAAACTTAAAAATGAAATGTTGTGTCCCATCCCATCACCTCTGTCTCTATATTGGTGGCAGAATGAAATGAATCACTTTCCACCAACTGCGACACAAACTTGGTTTTGGTTTTATAACTGAGAAAGGTGAATGAAACTGGAATTTGTTGGTAAAACTATGAAGGAGGATGAGCCGGGCAAGAAAAAGGAAGCAAGACGAGAAGGGACAGTGAATAATGTTGAGCAGTTAAGCTTGAAACCATCTTCAGAAATTGGATTCTTCTATCTTGTTGGTAAATTCGGTCTCAACTCCATTCATGCAACCGCTAACTTATCCATTTGTATAGTTGGCTGGGTGGCTGAGATGCCAAATACTTCTAGAGGTTTAGGTCACACGTGCATTATGAATCCTCCACTATGTGCACTTCCCCCTTCTCGTATTAAGCTAAAATCCTTAACAGTAAGCATTGACAGAATGTGGTCCTTTTCCGTTATGTCATTGCTCCAACTAAATAATGCCATTAGCTCCAGTTAAGGGTTGACTAACTCTAACTCTCTCCCAGTCTTAAGTAGAACCTCAAACGAGATGTCAATCGTATTATTTGACAAAGTTTGAGCACAGTGGGTGGTGTGGGAGTCCATCCCGAAAATTTCTTGGGCCACACTGCACACCAAGCAGTGAGTCAGTCTTTTTGGTGTAATCTCTCTCTTGTTTTCCCACAAAGACTTTCTTTTATATTTTGTCTTTCTTTTCTGCCGTCAGTATCTGGTGTGGTGGTACTGGAAAGAAAATAATTCCACCATCCGCAGCTACTTCTAATTAGTTTGTTTCAGAGTCCATCAGAGCGGACAATTTTCGCATTTCTCGCTCAGTTACCATCTATTCACGATTAACTTGGTTTGTCTCAAAAGTTGTGGCGTTGTTCAGTTAAAGAGAGATTTTTCTTCTTTTCTTCCCCTCCAGCAACTTTCAAAGTGAAGAGAACAAGAAATAAAGGAATGATATGCACCAAAGACAGTAAATAACTTTACAACCTACTGAATGCAGCCGTATCTTTTACAGGGGTTGCTTTTTTAAGGTTTTGCGAGTTTTGTGGATATAACAGTAGGCTAGTTACACAAGAATATGTATTGGTTGACTGACATGACACAGCTAACCAACAACTTTGAGTCCAGGAGAGGATATACCTAGATACATTCTGATATATGTTTACCAATGTTTTAGTTTAGTTCAAGATACGCTTTGGGCTAATTGCCAATTAACTGTGGCAAATGCGGAATGTGTCTCTTACAGCTGCCTTCCTCGTAAAATACACAATTCATCCGAGCAGGGAACGAAGAGGAACGTTTTTTCAAAGACGTCCTTATGCCCTACAAGAGACGGAATAGAGAGAAACCTGCATTTTTCACCTTGATGAAGTTTCTTTTATTTTCTTAATGTATCATTGTCTACACCCAAAGGGCTTGCATTTCAACGCTTTGTTATTTCAGAGGAAACGACTTGTCTGCCCTGGAATCCGTTGCTTACCTATTTATTTTCACCAGAGGCATTAATTTCAAATAGCGTAATTAGAGTTTCATGAAAGACATAGAATTTATCCTGCTTTGAGATAAGTACTGTTTTACGAAGTGGGGTCACACCATGCAAACTTTATTCAAGTGTTTCTGGGTCATGCATTAATTTCTCTTTTGGAATGTTATTAAGCGAGGACTTTGTCGTTAAATATTTGCTCCTAATTGGAGAGACATTCCAGCAATCTGTTAAAGGGAGGGACGGCTAAACTAATAAATTTAGTTTTTGTTTTGTTTCCACATATCTCTGCTAACCTAGTCAGTGTTTAATGTCAATTTTACTACGTTACATGCGAATAATTTAAAGGAATCGGCCCGTAATTTGTAACTTATACTGGGTTTATTGAATGTTGGAAAAGTTAATGGTTCCCATTTGTTATGTGTGTTAATTTATATAAAAATGGGAAAATTTTCTTTCTAAAAATACAATTAACACTTTTATAAATTTTGAAAAGCTCACGCTTCAAAACACTTTGTCCATTTCAAGGCAAGATTTTGAAACTGCGTTTTTAAAAAGTTGAAGCAATTATACCAGGAGAACATTTAACATTAATGTGGAAAATGAGTAGAATAAAACTCATAATGTTAGACGGTACTTTACGCATTTTAATGGAGATATAAAAGTTTTGCTCCTAAAAGAAGAAGACTTTATTCATTTCATATCCGGATTTTTGGAGAAGTTTCCTACCCTTGTCCATTTTGAATCTTCTTATTTCCTCTCAGAATACTCTCACAGGGAGGAGGGAACTATCTTGGTTTAATCTTTGAAGATATTCCTGCCAAGGGAATCCTCTTCTTTCTTATCTTTCCTCAACTCTTTTCTACCGCTTTTACGAGATCCTTCTAATGATTTTGTAATGCGTTAAGAACTTCCACACTCAGTCAGCTCTTCCTCTTCCCGTGAAATTATTCCGCTGACTTGGACTCAGATAGTGCATCTCACAAGTCTGACACGAGCAAAAAATTCAAGACTCTCGTCTTCAAATTGTAGCAAGAGGAAAAAGAAAAGATTGAAGAGATCTGTGTGAACACTTTTCAGCTACATTTTCTACTCCACCTGAAATGAGATGGTAAACGTGTGCGTGGCGTGACACATTTAGATCCTTTCAATAATATTGAGGCAAAGTGACGGAAATATGCGTGTAAGGTAGATTGACTGGGTGGAGAAATATTCCGCTTCATTTCCGTACTTGTCTTTTTCTGGAAATCAAACAGAGTGCAACTTTTTGATTCATGAAGTAGATTTACAAGTAAATGGGAGGATCGTCATAAAATGCACTTTCAAAGTGTTTTCTCTAATCAAAAATGGTTGTATGGATTTTTTGTACACTTTTCCTCTGCATGATTACTTTGAGGAGTGAAAAGTAAAGATGCGATTCCTGTTAGTTTTGTTAAGCCAAAAGGGTTTAAGAACAGTTTTTTCTGGCGCAATGCACTTCCAGCATATGCAACCACAACAAATGTCAAATGAGTGGAATGGGCTGGGAGATGTACTCCAATGGCACTCTGGGGACAATTAAATTCCTTAAAGTCAAGAAATTACCCAAAATGTTACCCAAATTCAGCTGCACAAGTGTTGTATGAAAGTATTCTAGGATATTATGTTCATAGGCGTATATGCATAAAAACCCAAAGTACTATTGAAGATTACGAGTTTTGTAAAAGTTACCGGATTGTAGGACAACAGATCAATGAATTCCAGTCAAAAACCCCATGTTTTCCCTTAAATGCCGAATGTTCTGCAGAATAATCACCGGTGCGTCAGAGAAATACATTTATTTAAAGATTTAAAAGCACGAATTTCAGGCCATTTACCCAGTTTGCAATGACTGCACTTCAAACTATTCCCTTTTGTTTTTCTCGGCATTTCTAAAGCTAGAATAGTTTATAGTTGGTTGGTTAGTGGTTTCTGAGAAGTAGAGCAAGTTGAATTAGGTAGTTGAATTGCGCCCTGGCCAACATCTAGAACTAGTCAAAGAACCCAGCGATATTTGTTTCAACTCGTCGAAAATCAGCATTACTAACACGAACATAAAAACTAAAGTAGAAGCGTTATGAGAAAAGCGGATTTGTGACTTTGCGATAAATTTGGCGAGGAAACATAAAAATGCCAAACTCGTAATCCAAAAGGCTGTTAAGACCTCAGTCAAATTTTTTTCCGGATGTGGATAAGAATGGGAATACGTTGAAATGGTCTTGCGTGCCGAAATCTGATAGAAACTTTTTTGACTGACCTATGAGTCCAGCTGGTCAGTCCCTAATGACTACATTTATTTTCTCAATTACAGCCGTTCAGATACGTTTTATGGTTCATTTTACACCTTATAGCCTTTCTCACATTGCCATTTCCCAACAATACCTTTCTCCACAAAATATTGTGGCGTTCAACCTGTAAACCAGCGAGCTTGTAAAAGGAGGAACAACTAAACAACAGCCTTTGTCCTAGAACAAGGATTATAGTTATTATCCATTCCCATACTCAGAGGGTGATGATGGGATAGTCGCACTGGACGGTAGGACAGCCTTGCCCCGTTTGCTCCAAATAATCTCATGGTGCAATGAAATAATTCAAATGAAAGTGAAATTGGCTTCATCAACCAATAACAGGAAAAGGCTTGTTGGGTAATAAGCCGTAAATTGCGGCTAACTTGACTCTCTTCTACTTACTCTGAATGGAGAAAGCTTTCTGGATGAGATGCGTGTAAGCTTTTTGATGGTTTGGTTTGGCATTTGAGGATAACTCACTTTAGCCTTTCAAACGCTCCCCGACAAAATTGTGCAACCATCACTTCAATTTTACAGCCTTGTTTCCCGACTCACTCATGCATAAATCGGCATTAAAATCATCAGCGAAGAAATGAAATAAACCAGGAACCAACCAAATATTCTTCCACGTTCAAGGATAAAGTTGAGTAAATCGCTCAAGATGTATGAAGCGTGGAGAAAGAATAAGCCGTCACTCAGTCTCATCTCAGTCTATGCACTTGTGTCCCGTTTATGATGGCCCATCATAGTTATGAAAGGTAGGAAATGATCACCGAGCGAGGAGTTGATGTCAAAAATTTTAGTGGCAAAGGGATTTTACGGCGAAGAATTTTATGATCCAATGAATTGCATTGTGGTTGTTTGGAAGTAGTTGAAGCTTGAGTGAGCGAGGTTGTCTTTATCATTGGGATGGTCTTCCTTTCAAAAGACAACCATGAAATCAAGTTAACCATTTGTGTAGTAATGTAAGTGATACGATGGGTTACTTTACTCTCACCAGAAATTATGGTTAAAGTTAAACCAAAGGAATATTTAAAGAGCAAGCTACTCAGCTAGACGGCCTTGTGGACATACATTTCTTATGTAGGCAAGACAGAGAGGAAGATATTTTGAATTATTTAATAGAAAACACCGCACCATTATGGTTACTAAGATTCTACGCCACACCCCATTACTGTGGAAGTGGTTGTTTGCCCCATTTCTT